>JABGLY010000326.1:0-59260 GCA_013623525.1 Fusarium dimerum | reverse complement strand
AAAAAAAAAAAAACTTATCTTTATAGTATCAATTTATTATATCAAATCAAAGAAACAGGAATGGATTTTAGGCAGCACAATTCTTTATTCCCACAGTTTATCCACATTCATTACAAAGTCCACAAGTCCCAAAGTCCCGCGTTGATGGTTGACCCTGTTGTGGTGTCTTTTTGGTGTCTTTGTCCCCGATTTTTTCTCATTTAAGCCCATGTTACTGGCACTGACCAAAATGTTTTTAGTGTACGGGAACTACAGTAGCTACTGACTGTATCCATGTATTGCGTCACTGGTGCTTTTCTGTCTTTTTTTTTTTTCCCTTCTTTTCTAGCCTTGCGCTAGTTTGGTTACCATCGAAAGTTGATATCACTTTGGTAGCAATAAGTTGAATACCAAGACATTTCCAAGAGATGTCGTTCGGCACATCTCCCGAGAACCCAGGTGTCTTGGCCTGCTTTTGCCGGCTGGGCGCCGAGAGAAAAAGAGAAGCAAAAAAGGAAGTGAGAAAAAAGGAGGGACAAAAGAGCCTCAATGACATGTTCCCTACTCGAATCCACATTGGATCATACTCTTTTGGTACACAAAGGTAACCATGATGTAACCGACATGTGATGTCTGGTCTAGTGTATACCGCGTCTTTAATCCTTCGGGACCTGAACAAATGAAAAGACAAAACAACAATCGGAATCCAGGGTACCACACACCTCAAGAGTTCTTTCGAGGGTTGGGCCACACCCATTGCCATCATCTACCGATGCTGGCTTTCCCATCGAGATTTCGGGTCCGATGAAATCTCCGTCTCATATTGCCTCTCGGGCTGTCCGCCATTGTGATTTGATTGTCAGGAGACTAGCCATTTTGGTGTTTTTGCCCCATCAAGTTGTTCTAGCTTGTTTCTACAGTACAACTCTTGCATTTTTCTATTTCCAGGTGGCCGGATCTTAACAGGAGGATATGCCCATGGTGAGGCACAAGATATCAGGGTATGATTAACACTGAATAGGCATAAAACATAGCATAATATAGGCCTATTCAAGCCCGAGAGAGCAATCGATCATTTAAATATCATTTCGATTTGGTGGTACAACATGGTAGATTCACATCCTGGATAACTGCTTGGCCATCATACTAGCAACTTGGACGATAGGGTAAGCATGTCGCTGTTTTTCAGTCTCAAGCAAACATGACGTCCTGCCCAGCTCTTGATATAAGGCTGTGTCAAGCCTCTCGATTATTCGGAAGCAGTGTGTTTCAATAATCCTGTGTTGTTGATGATTCCATATTAAAATATTGATAAGTTCAATCTGGAACACGAAAACAGCCAAACCGTGACAGTCACATCTAAACAATTTGCCAGTCAATCAGGGTTGATATTGTACACTGCCTAAACATGGTGTTATCCAGGTAGTCATTTTTGCTGCTTGTCCTTAGTATCCTCATTTTCATCCATTCTTAATATAACATCAGTGGCTTTGCACATCACACATCACACATCACATCACCTGCTCGACACGTGCACTCCACTTCTTCACACCACTCAAACCATCCATCAGCTTCACCCAAACTCTGAATCGACATTCACGATCCTCAAAAAAACAACATTTCAAAACCAGATACGTTCAAACAATGCAGATAGTTATCGCGCCAGCAAGCACCAAGACGGGTGCCGCCACCATTCGCGCCCTTTTGTCTCCGAGCAACTCTTCTCTCCAAGTCAAAGCACTCTACCGTGATGTCAAAAAAGCCCCCGATGAGTTTCGTCGTTGTGAAAACTTTACCGCTGTTCAGGCGGATGTTTCAGATGCTTCTTCTCTTGATTTCTCGGGTGCAGATGTTGTCCTTGCTATTACGCCTCCTGTTTTCGATGGCCGAGATCCGATTGAACATTCTCGACTTGTTTCCAACAACGTTCGCGATGCCATCGAGAAAGCTGGCTCGGTCAGACGGCTCGTTCTACTCTCAAGTGTAGGAGCTGAGTTTGCTGAAGGAGTGGTATGCGCATAAGTCTTCAAAAGATTCCTGTCATATGCTTACCGCCACAGGGTGAGATTAAAACCAACCACACAGCTGAACAGGTCTTCAAGTCTGCCAATGTTGCTGAGATTATCTTTGTTCGATGTTCTTATTTCATGGAGAACTGGACCATGAGTCTGGATACACTCAGAGCCCCTGAACCTTTCTTCTTCTCAACCATCACTCCTCTGGATTTCAAACTTCAGATGGTTGCCATCAAAGACATTGGCCAGACTCTGGCCACACAACTGACTCAAATTTCTACCCGTACTTCCAAGCCTCATATCATCGAACTCTATGGCCCAGAGCCGTATTCACCACACGACGTGCAAGAATCATTTTCAAAGGCTCTGAATAAGGAGGTGGCCATCAAGCCGGTGGCACCAGAGGAATTACCTTCATTCTACGCTAAGGTGTTCCCTCCCCAGATTGTTGACGATTGGGTAGAGATGACGACAAGCTTCCTACCCGGTGGCATCGCGGAAAAGAATGTAGACAAAGAACCGGCGGATACCGAGGTTTTTCGCGGCAAGACGACATTGTATGAAGCTCTTGAGGCTGCGACGGCTGAGCTCAGGCAGTAGGAAGGGCGTGGAATTGATTTCTGGCAGGGATCAAGAACAGATTGATGAATAATACGTGTCTATATTTTCAATTTGAACAATGTTTCTCGAATCACATCCCACATCCTCTGCAGGATCTGGAAACCCTTGATCGCGTAGCATCGTGTCTGGTCACTCTACGCCCTTGCTCCTCGGCAATGACGTCGTACCGGGTATAATGCCGACGCTTGTTGATTGGACCGACAACAACCGCCAGCACCCCAGATGAAGAGAAATATTTCCAATCTACAACACATATTTCCCACTCCGTGATCGCAACATATCACCATCTCAGCCATGACTTCTCCAACATTCTCCCGGGCCATCCGTCCCGCTTCGAGCGTCTTCTCCCGGCCTGCAGCATTCTCCCTTGCGAAGTCGTCACAGTGTAGATATAGCTCGGGCACTAAATCAGAAACCTCAAGTGAGGGACAATCTCCGTCGCAAAATGCTCGTTGGATAAATGATTTTCAACACCGCTTGGCAAAACTAAAGACCACGGACGTGTCACCAGAAGTATCGGAACAGGCTAAAGGTCTCGCTGCACAGCTCAACAACCAGTGGGTGCAGTTGGTAGCTGGCCGAGAAGGATTTCTTACATCGCCCGAATGGAGAGGACTGTCAAGACATGAAGTTGCTTGGGGTGACATGGTGAGTCTTGACGTTATGAAGATATGCTCTTGACAAGACGGGTTGCTAACAAGTGATTTTAGGACAGCATGGGTAAGTCTGGATGACCTTGACCGACACCAGAGTCTAATATCTGTAGGACATGTCAACAATGTGAAATACAACCGATGGGCAGAATCCGCCCGTGTGAACTGGATTCGAAATTTCCACCTGTCTGCTCCAGCTGAAGAGAAGAAAGACTGGAGCGACCTAATGACCCCCAACAGCATCGGTCTGATCCTCCGAAGCATCAAAACCGACTACAAATTCGTCAGTCATCACCACGATTTGCCAGGTTCTTCACTAACCCCTCGTTCAGCCCATGACTTATCCCGATAAAACAACCGTTATACATAAGCTCATCCGAGCTCCCGAACAAGACTCGGATCATATTCTTCTCGAAGCCCTAATTCTTTCCGAGAAGTACCGTCGACCAGCGGCCCGATGTTTCGAGGATATCGTCATATATGATTACAAGGCTGCAAAGAAGGCCAGCCTAAAGCCATTCATGGTCAGAGAGATGCAAAAGATATTCGAGAAGCAGGAGGAGAGCAAGAAGCAGGCCGAGAAACAGATTGATGACTTGTTTGAGTCACTTGGCAAGGCTGAGAAGCTTGCGGGTATTTGATCTTGGGTCCCACAACAGACAATAGATTGGCCATGAATAGAGATATACTGCTGATTCATATGGTAAAAAAACAGTCATTATTTGTAGAGCTAATGCCATGAGATGGTGTGATGGAATCCAAGTTGCCTTGATGACTTCCTTGCTTAACCGATATCACGGTTCCCATCGGCCTGATTACATCACCTTTCAACTCATCCCTAACTATATGCCATACCCAAAAGCCTTATTGGTTTGAAGTCGAATTACTAAGTACAAGGTATGAGTGGTGAGCCGAGGAGAAGCGTCGCATAATCAGTTCTTGGGTGATCAGATTAGCACGCTCATGCTGACGTGGAATCTCATCCCCCGCATCTTGGCTCTCACTCTGCATGCCTAAACCAGCAAGATGACATGAAATGCGATAAGAGTCACATCTATATAAACCAAGATACCATAATTACAATCCAGGACAGACAACTCATTAGCAAATCTAATTTCTATCGCCATCATCTGTAATACCTATCATGCCCAAACACGTCGTCTTCGATATCGTCGGCACAATCGTCTCCTACGATGCCATCGTCAACGCCATAGAAACCCGTCTCGGCGACCGTCTACGTGCTCAACTCGTGAAACCAAGCACTCTCTGCAACGTATGGTTCGACATTGCTGAGAGGGAATATTCCTACCTCAGCATCAACAACCGATATCATCCATTTACCCAAGTATTCCGTAGCGTATTCTACCGAATGCTATGGATCTCCGGCATTGAAGAGCCAAGATCGTTCGCTTCAGATGAAGACTTGACGTACATAGCTGGTAAGATGAAAGATTTGGAGTTGCGTCCCGGCGCGGAAGAGTGTTTCCGTCTGTTGCGTGGCGCAGGGTTCACCTGTTGGGTGTTCACGGCTGGAGATCCCAAGCAAGTAAGGAACTATCTCGTCAACAACGGCATCGACATGCCTCTCGATAACTTCGAGACTTGCGATGATATGGGTGTCGGTAAGCCCTCGCCGGAGGCTTATAAGTCGTTACTTGAGAAGTTTGGTTCCGAGGAGGCGTGGTTCGCTGCAGCGCATATGTGGGATGTTTCATCTGCCAAGAATACCGGGTGAGTGTAACCCGAGCATGCTTTCCATTCTTTGACTGTATTGTGGCTAATACATGTTGTTGGATAGGTTCAAGGGTGCGTATTGTTCTATTTTGGAAAAGGAGCCTTGTGCAGATATCTTTGGTGAGATGGACGTCATGGCGGATAGTTTGCCAGAGATGGCTCGCAAGGTCATCGAGGCTTCTGCATCTCATGTATAAGCTGGAGATGGATTCAGGGGGTTTAATCAGCATAATATCATGTCTGATAATAGTGAAGTAGGATGAGATGCTTTCAAGGTTCTTCAGGTAGTTAAGTTATATTAATAGCTGGGGAGGTAAAGTTTATGGAAGTGATAGTGAGTGTGGTCTATATACTTGTGATTGATCACAATATATTTCTATGATCACGGAATGACCTCGGTTGGTCACTGGTGATTCTGCGATGATGTTTTATGACTGGTCTTGGCAATCACGGATGGGCAGTCTTTATATTTCGCTTTGTCCACGGAAAATGCAAACAGCCCACAGCCTCCTGCAGTGTGGCGATCTCACAGTCACTCGTCACGCTATGAGGATCTGTGTGAAAACACCCGAGACTAAGTAGACATGCTATGCCCGACAGGAGATGAGTGTCCCATACTATGGAAACCTATCAAACCTGTTCCGTCCCTGAAACGAATCCCACCACATGATGGGATCCGAAACCGCCTCCAGATTCAAAGGGATATCCCACGTACTCATATCATCAAGTATAGATGCAACGCCAGACTCTTCGAAAGCACCCATTTGCGGTCCATTTCCTCCCTGTGCGCCTGAATCCTCGCTTCTGGCTGCGGAATCTGTTGACAGCGAGACTTGAACCATGATGCCGAGAAACTTGGAGAAGCGCATGGCCATATGAGAATCGTCGGGGGAACCCTTCCGTATAGCTTGGATTACGGAACGAAGGAGGCATATATTGGGATCTGTCTGTGTAGCGTTCGGGCTTTTCTCTATGGTGGCCTGTGGAGAGAGAGTTAACGGCTGTCATAAAAGAATAAAGGACTCGAGAATACCTTGAGTAGATGAAGGCTCGCGGCCACGAGGAAGAGCCAGCATCGGACGGGTAAATAGGCAATCATCTTGGCAGGTTCTAAAACGTCGATGATAATACACAACAATGCGTGACTTGATTGCGCTGCTTGATCAGCAAACTCTGCCAATGTTTTGAGAGTTTCTTGCGAATCTCTTGCTGAATTTGACTGTAATGCCAGCGCTGCTGGAGCGAAGCAGTACATTGTGATGTAGTAGTATTCCATGTCGAGACAAGCACTCAGGAAAGGATTTGCGTCTGGTTGACACAAGTTAGTACATGACTGTCAGACAAGAGAAGCTTGGCTAGTTTCTCACCGTGGCGGTGGTGATACTGTCGTTTCCACCGATCCAACGCTCGTCGTAGATGTTCCAAATTCGGCACCAGACTCAAACTTGAAAGCGTCGCACCCGCTTTCTCCAGAGAATGCAGAAACTCTCTCCCTTTCCTTGCCTCAACAAACAGTTCAAAGTATCCCTCCCACAGTGTGCTATCAGGCAGTGAATCAGCAAACGTTGTAGAGAAGCGGTCTTTGACGACTTGTCGGGATTTCTCAGGTAATAGTGGTTCAAGACCAAGTCGAGTGGAGAGACCTTCATCTGTGAGGTATATGAACACGCAGACAAGGCGACTCCATTCTTGTCGAATGGCTTCCGGGCCTGAGGAGGGTGTGAGGGATTCGTTTTCGAAACAGCGGCCTTCGTGGGCTAAAGCAATGGCATTAGAGAGGAGAATCCTGTGGTAGTTAGTGCTGAATATAAAGAATTTGAAGATAAAAACTGTACCATGACATTTTATTACTTCGATATGCCGGTGACACGATGTTGAGCTTCTCCATCAGAGACGTCATGCCATATCCACGCTGCCCAGTACGCGAATCTGTATCCTGAGGACCACCAAACCCAAGAAACAGATCGTCAGCGGGATTCATAACCTCTTCTTCCCCTTCTGTAAAGTCCATCGGGTTGTTGATCGCTTTGACATGCCAGTCAATAAGTAGAAGCATGGAGGATATAGTCCCTAGTGATCGTGTCGTGGTAGAACCCCACATGACGGACTGCAAGAACTTTTGGAGAAACTTCCATGTTTGCCAGTGTATCCTCTCTGATCTGATCTCGCCGTGTGGACCGGGAAGAGTGAAGTACCTGGACGACAGAGTGACAAGACAGATCAAGAGGAGGGGTTCCTCAACAACAAGTTGCACATAAGTGTCTTTGTTGCGGTAGTGAGCTGGAACAACCGGTTTCAGAGGCCACAGTCTTTCGAAAAAGAAGTCAAGATACTCTATGATTTCTTGCTGTGACACAACACCCTTGCGAATCAGAACGAACCTACTCCAGGCTCTGCGGATGTTGCTGGCAGGATCTGGCGGACCTGGAGCAGCCGGTGATATATGACTCTCATGACCAGGAGTAGCAGCTGGATGGTTTCCAGTGGCAGCGTAGGTAAGCAGATCCAGTGCGTCTGCTGTGTTGTGTATATGTGTAGAGACAAGACGTCTTCTGGCGTCTGATGCAGTAGCGGCATTCGTGGGATACTCATCGGTATTCATAGTCGTCTGAGTCTGATCCCCAAACGAAGAGCTAGCCACCGGTGCTTCATCATGGTGGCTCACAGGCGTAGCAGAGGCCTGCGGAGGAGCCGGAGCATCTCGAGACTGGTTGTGGTCGGGTGCAGCAAACGCAATAGTCGGAGACGGTCTCCCCTTGATAGCCCGTTCTGCACGGTACTGACAGGGATGGCCGCCAGCATCACATCTTCTGCACTTGTGACTCCGTCTCGCTTCAGGTAGTGCTTCACAGCGAACTTTGAGTTTTCGACATCGTTCACAAGAGAGAAAAGCTCGTCTCGACTTGGTCTGCTGGGGGGAGTTGGACTGATTGATGGGCAGGAATCCAATCGAGATGCCATCGGTCTGATCCGACATTGTGGTCCAGTGGAGACAGATACCCAGGTTATGGTCGGACGGACGGGGTATTGATGGGTGATGTTTCTTTGAGAGTCGGATCGGGTTTGTCGGCTGGTTTGGAGACGGGATTGAGGATTGTGTGGATCTAATATTTCCGATCCCTTTCTAGGGTTTTCCCCGCAAATGATCGGGTAGGAGTAAAAATCGAGCCGACTTGGGGTGTTTCTCCCCATGCAACTCCTCGGACCAGGACGACGCCATCCCCGTGGGGTATCGGGTTCTACTTTTGGAATACTTGAGAGGCTGGGCTAATGACATCGTTTGACTTGCCGAGCAGAAGCAAATTCATCTACCCATGATAGACTTGCTGTCTAGGGATGGTTATGCCATGTAGATCTAACGTGTGGAAAATAGCCGACGATGCATACATGTATTTATTTCATTACTTTTATTTTCTAGAAAGTAAATATCATATCAAACTCCATAAATTCGTAGTGGTTTTGGTTTCTTGGTCTTCCTTTTAGCTGTCAATATCATACTTACTCTTACCCTAGGTTACTATTCGCAGACGATCCTACCAAAGCCGTTTACAGAAATGGGGCTGTGTGGTCAGTTTGTTTCCTCACTGCCGCTTACCGATGAGTCGTGTCGCTGATTGATTTATTTGCCGAGAATGTCGGACCGCACTCTGACCAAACGATTTGTGAAGCACTTCCGGCGGGCGCATCAAACAACGGGTGATAAGCTAGGGGGCATCGGCGACTACTATATCGACGTAGACTTGGTTAATCTAGAGATTGAACCACTTCCACCATCTGGCAGTGCAGTTATTGAAATGCTCCCAATGCTACACAGGTACAGCTGCGGTGGCTCCAGGGATCTCACAGTGGCACACGACAATATCGTCCATCGCTGGAGAGAAGCAGGTCAGAGCTCTACAGAGATTCAATAGACCAGAGCTTAAGTATAAACTTGGACAGGTAAACATTCTGTGCGGTGTTGGATTATCTAACACATATGTAACGCCGGCAGTCCCATTAGGCATCACTGGCATTATATATAGACAGGGGATAATCGTTGTCTGTATTTGAGAAAAGGGGCAGATGCTGTGGAATAATGTAAACAGCAGAAGAACCGGGGCGAGGAGCGATTGTGAGATTAGAGGTTTAGCAAATGACCTAGATTGTTATACTGATTCAATTGTTAACGTCGAGTTATATCGTAGCCGCAACATGTAGTAGGCTTTTCAAATACTGAGGTATCCAGGCCCTTCAAAGAGGTGACCTGGCTTCTGGGGAGATTTTATATTTGTCGGCGACAGACTTGGGTCACCACCTGCAACCAGAAGTATAAAGAGCAGGGTAAAGCAATAGGGTAGTATTATAACGCAAACTTATGCTTGTCTTGATGCATTGCAGCTTGCATAAAGTGTCAAGCTAGAGGGAATAACAGGCCCCGTCATATGTCAGGCTTTTTTTACCAGGGATGTGCCGTGACTATCCATGACGGGATGCATAATCATATGTTGTAGTCACTAATCAGTCATGGTTTGTACTTTGTTTACAGAATTATGCTATTTGAACATGAAATCGTGTTTGACTGTTGAAACCCTCACCATCTAGCCGTAACCGTTTTACATGAAGCAAAGAAACTTGAAAGTTCCGCTATTTGTTACTGACACAAGACATATTTCTTGCTTATTTGCACTACTAGACTCTGGTTGTAATAAACACACATCATTAGGAACTCAATCTCTTCAAGATGCTGCAAGACCATAAACATGTCTTAATCTACCCTACAAGCTTTCCCCATCTTCTTCCCTCGGCAATCACCAAGTTTGGACCGCAATATGGCCCACCCTCCCAGTCAAGCTTTGGACAAGTGCTCGATTTCCTTGGCATGCCATACCCATGTTGCTTGGCTCCAGTGTTGAGTACCACTTTCGGTAACCACTTGGTAGCTGGGTCACTCTGCGTACATCACATCAGGCCGAGATGATCAAATCAGATCAGTGTGATAATTACGTCTTGCGTAGCTAGCTCGCGTGACCGGGATGTTACCTCCCAGGTAGTACCAGTACCGTAAGTCAACGTGGACGTTGTCGACCACCTGCGGAGGGCTGGGAACCTGGCAAGGCAGTTATTGTTGGTTCAGTCAAAAGAGGGAAAAGATGGTCAAGGATTCTTTGGGTTGCAGAAAGAGAGAAATGAACTACAGGGGTCATTGAGTCGGTGGCCTTGATCCTTTTGGTAGGATGATGCCCATGTAAGTGCAGTAATACGAGCAGGAATATTGGAATTGCCTCATCCCGTACGACGAGAAACGCGGTCTAGGCTTTAATTCTAGACCTTTGATTTTACAGTATCATGCAATTGTAGATAGTATACAGAGTACTCTTGCAATTCTCCTATTCCATGATCTAATCACTACCTCAATGCCAGTGTAACCACTCAAATCAACCCTTTAACCGTCGTCATGACACCACCTTCAATGAAACCATAAACAAAGCAAAACGAGGAGCCAACCAAGGAAGACAAACAAAATCTCTTCAACCCACATGCAATCCATTTCTTCCCTAAAGCCGCGGCTCCATCTTCCATCCCCAGGATCTAGCTGGCTCTACCCCTGCCAAGCATCCCTGCAACCAGCAACGTTCCCCGCATGCTAGATGAACGGTTTACGGAAAACACATGCCCTTTTCGGTTCGTCTCCGAGGAACCTTTTTCAATCCGGGCTGGGCTTGACCACGATTGATAGAAGTGCATGGGTTGGAAGAGGTCATTTGCAGAGAGATCTACGCCGCTCTAATTACGGTCTAGTTGCGGGGGTTGTCTGTGTTCATCTTCACATCATGTCAGAATGGACCATGTTCCCCGGAGTTGCATGTGATGGTTTGGTATAAGTAGATGCAAGAATCCCTTGGCAGGAGAAGGGGAAAGCTTGACTTTGATCTTTGTTGTCATTGTCCTCTTTCTATTTGGTCAAACAAGATAAAGAACCTCTTGTCCAAGTATACAAGTCAACAAACACAATCGACAATCGTTTGCCCTTGTCCTTGTCAAACATCAATCAAAAATGCGTCTGAGTCTGCTCCCCATTGTGGCCCTCGCCGGCACTGCTCTCGCGTCCGGTGCTACCATCTCCAAGGCTATCTACTCAATTGCAAACTCGACTCTCGAGCTCAACCAGACCATCTACCACTGGCCTCGAAACATTATCGGGACAGTGCCAATCGTCGAGAAGACCACCATCTTGTCCTCCAAGATCCACAACGGTACCAAAGTTGCTCGCGCCTCAAAGCCATTGTCTGCAGAGGAAGCTCTCCAGGTCGCCAAAGCTACTCAGAAGCTCGGTGCCAGCGTCAACATCACCCTCGAAACCATCATCCAGGCCAAGCACGATTTTGAGAGCTTGACCCTGGGTCGTGTCATTGTTCTCAACCTCCAGTTGCAACGCGATCTCTCCAGGGACCTGGCCGAAGCAGTTATTGAGAAGGTTCCCAAAGACCTCAGAGATCCTGCCAAAGAACTGATCAAGTCAATTGATAATAGCTTCAAGAGAGCTATCAGAACATACCGCCGCTCCAGGAGGTAAATCATGAGAGACTTATCTTACGGGTGATAACGGGCGAGAATACCACGGGAACCAGAATACAACTAAACTAGACTTACTTTCTAATGTGAAGGCTGCATACGTGTAGCTGAAAAACTTTTACGGCTGGGAGGATTAATGAGGGATTTTAGATACGTCTTGGATGATCATATTATTGGACAATGATACCACAATAGGACAAGCGCAACTCGTCAAGTCCGAGGCATGTGATGAGGGTGTTAACTATGTATAATGTGACATGACATGGGGATTGGACATGTTTTCTTTATCTGATCCTAGTAACCAGGCAAGGGTACGAGGTACTTTGGTGACATCGTCTCGACCAACATATGTGCCGCACGACAGCGTCGGGCCTTTAGCCTTGCCAGTTCTGGTTACATGAGTACATTGTGGCATGCGAGATCAATGAACATTTGGCGCCATCCTGAATGGATTATGCAGGCTCTTCTCAGGTTGCATAAGTCATAATGTCTGATCCGATGAATAGTTCCCCTCAGTAAGTCGGTATCGCACTATTTAAAACTGAATTGTACTCATCTACATAATGGTATAGATAGTAGTCTGTGACGTCTACAGCGTTGGCTTATTACACAACACAGTCTTGACGAGTCACTTTGTCTGTAACGGCAATTCTGTGTACTATCTTAGACTTAGTATGCACACGTACGCAAACATCACAGCAGACATGTTTGTCATCGTCCTGGATTATAGACCACCAAACTCCTGCTGCTCACTTCGCCTAATTAATTTCATTCATCATAGTGATGTACTGGAACTAACACTGTTGAAAACAAAGAAGAATTTTGGTGCGCTATCAGTACCCCGATATGTCTCTGTCACGAATAAGATTACCTCCGTAATCAGAATTGATCTCGTTCTCTCCAGTGTTTGATACATCACTTGAAATTGCAAGACTTGATGATATTCTGGACCAACTCATCCTTGTATCGAAACTCTTCCGGGAAAGCCTTCATCTGGTCCGGTTTCAACGCTCTTCTGGCCTCTGCTGCTTCCTTGAATGCAGAGCGAGGCGACGCGCCTCCTCTTAGACCGGTGGCACCTATCAGCATGCCAAGAATGGCAAAAGGTGCGGACTCGGGGTTATCGACGATGTCGACGATGCTGATGGCGGCGCCTCCGGCTTCTCCTACAATCAGTGCAGCAGTGGCTATACGAGCCGCTCCTCCAAGAGCAGCCGCAGCATAGCCCGCAAAGGGGATGACGGCGAAAACGATGGTGAGGATGTTCAAGACCAGATTGCGTGTATGGGTTTCCTTCATCTCTTCCCCTATCTCCTTGATCTCGCTGATGCCTTTGGAAGCATCTTGCATCATAAAGATAGGCATACTGAAAGATGTAACGATGTCGGCAGGGTCTGCATCGGAACCGCCGAGTCGCATGTCCATGTATGTGGCCATAGCAACCATGATGAGCTCGTCTGCAGAAGGTATTGCTTCGTCCACAACCTTCTTGGGGTTATCAATCTCGATCTTACTCTTGTCTCTGATACTTTTGGGCCAGTTGTAACGCATATAGTAGTTCAAGTCGCAAGTGTTCTGACAATCGTTGTTTGGACAAATGCAAGGATCTTTAAGCAGGTCTCGATCAACCCACTCAATCCATTCTATTCGGATGCCTGTCGCATTGGCGAGACTCTTGTAGAACCCCTCCTCGTCTCGCAACGTAAATTTGACTATGCGAGGACCCGGCTTGGGGCCTGGTTCCCAGGTAGGAGATGCTTCAGCACAAGGACCCTTGGCTTTGCTATCCTTCGAGTCTCATTCGCAGTCCAGGTATTTCAAGCCCTCACCAACTTTGAGGGCCATAAACTCTTCAATCCTATCGTCCATCGTATCCTTAACCCAGTCGGCGTACCAGCCGTATGTCATGATGTCCGAATGAGTCTTTTGGTCGTGCCATCGCTTTGCTGAGAAACCATCAACCCCATCAGCGGCCGACTCGAAGATATCGTCTAGTTCAGCATTTGAGACTAAATAATGAAAGATTTGGGTCAGCACACTGGGCATTGGTTCAACTTGACCAGATCCCATCTGTCGAATGTGCCAGGGGGCTTTGTGGTGCCAGGCTTCTGAGGTCCACAGGTGACAGGCCCTGACATGACTTTACCGCGATAGGGCGCTCTTCTCACCCCGGTAGCTAAGAGTCCCGCTAGATAAACACACAACTTAAAGGAGAAGTCCCACTCTTCACCAGGCAACAGTTATAAGCGTCAAACCTCATTGTTCCAGCTTGGACAGCTCCCCTTTTCTGCTGGTCAGCTAAGAATCACCATGGAGGAACAAAACCAACAGATAAAGGCAATCCGAGGCGAGGAAGTTCCGAATGACATTAGCGACAATCTCACCAGAGCAGCACTGATCCGAGGACTCCGCCTACACTATGAATTCGCCATGAGGGACGATGTCGCACGGCTCAGCAAGTTAGATCCTGCGATCGCACAAGCCCGAAATGCCCGCCGCATCATGAGCAATGACATACCCGATAGTATGACTACAGTCGAGCAGCCATATTGCATATGGCATCCTGACATCGCGACACAAGATACCTATCGTTCTTTGTTTCTTAAGTATCCACAGATGCGCTATCAGATTGGCCGGGCTTGCGCTGCAGCAGGCTATTATACCTTGTATCAGGAGCTTGACCTACTTCCAGAAGTATCTATTGCCGAGGAAGCGCGAGAGAGCAAAACTGAGGGCGGCAAGCTTATCTACGATGCGATCATGAGCGCACCTTTCCGGTACGCGATTATGGACGACATGACACGTCAGATCACACTAGATAACCCGTCTGGACCGGCCTACCTGAACGGTGATACAGAAGTCCGATGGCGCTTAGTAGCACGAGAAAAGATCACCCATACCAACAGATCATATCCGACCAACTACCTTCGTCCTTGCATCGAGGAGGATATGCACCTTGGTTTAGAGACCCAATCTATAGATAAACCCTACAAGAGATTACACGACAAGGAAGCAAGATTGCTCTATGAGCCTTTGCCCCAGGATTTACCGACGGTAAAGAAGACACTCTTGACGCAAATGGCGGCCTATGATGGCAACATCGATCGTTATGCACGACTTACACGCTCGGGGAGGACCTTGACACAGGTAGATGTTAGCTGCATCGTACACGGCATCTATAACCATACTATGTTTGCTCGGTGGTGGGCAGAACAGTTCAGGAGCAATTCAACGTATATCCGGGCTTGCAATGACCCGCAATCAATCCGAAGTGCGATATCGGCACGTCGGATCATGGTCAACGACTGCCAAGAGTTCGAGAATGGTTGGCCACCAGGACAGGCAAAGCCCTACTTGATCTGGTGGCCCTTGCATCCGAATGCATATCTCCTTGAGCTCCTCGCCGAAAAGGTGCCCGACATGAAAGAACAGGTGACAGCGGCAGCAATCATCTGCGATTACAAGTGGTTATACGAAAAGCTCGACCCGGAACCACATTGGCGTCTCTGGTTGGCCTCTGGGCAGTCTCGGAACCCCTTCTACCGTGAGGATCAAGAGAGACGTGGACGGGAAAGTAATGTCGACCTGTCTGATGATGTCTACGGCTTTGACTTTGAGGATGAATACTTTGCGGAAATCAAGGAGCTTACGAAACTTGTTCCCTATAAAGGGGAACTGTACGACAGCGTCATGGTGGCCCGTTATCCTTATGAATGGAGCTCGAAACTTGATGCAGGTGACGTGCACATCAAAATCTGGGAAGGCTTTGGATTGGTGCGTCCAGCTTAAAACTGGAATCCCCCTATTTATCACAGCTTGTTTTATTGTTCGTCAGGCAGAAGTTGTTCAGTTGGTTAGTTGGTCGTTTAGTATTTCTTTTCATCATGGTCAAGTGGTTCAACCTACAAGTACCAAGTCTCTGAGCGCAACCACGAGAGGCGAGATAGTAGCGGGCTCTAAGGATACAATCACCTGCTTCGATTAGTAACTACTATAACCTCCCCTTGAAAGAATTTACTCTTGGAACCCTATTGTAGGGTCTTCCTGTCAAGCCCTCCTCGCAAACTATTATGTCTGTGTGTCTGTGGTTGGTTGGAAATCCCCGACCCCGACCCCAAACTCCTTCACCCACAACCCCTGGGAACGGCATCTCAACTCCTTCACCTATTCTGACCGGAATGACGACAAAGTGCAACAGATTTCAGATGGTGAAAAAGACCACGACATGTGCCTCCATCCAGGACTACTACAAGATCACTATGGCCCAGATTGCCAAGTGGAACCCTGCTGTTGGGTCTAAAGTGCACTGCTCTATGAGCCGACTATTACGTGTGTGTTGGGGTATAACGTTATATCTTCAGGTTTGCAATTGGATTTGGAATTGGGCTTCTATTGTGGCTCTCTTCCAGGGGAGGGTTTGGGGAGCATAGTGTCAGACAATCGTGCAGAATCTACCTCTAAGTTACATATGTTCCAATTCGTGGTCCGAAATACTCCCCCTCAGGCAGCTTCAGTCGAGTGCAAGACTCGGTCTCACATCCGCTATCAGGGCTATTGCCGATCCAGTTGATCTCTGCTCCGGTATAGCTCACAGTGAAGAAGATGACAACAGCAGAAATAGCAATGGCCGCGGAAAAAGCAGCTGAAAGCACGTAGTTGTACTTGGACCAGAAAGTCAAATACCTCTTGCGTACAATAACCCACGACAACCAGCCAGGAATGACAGCAGGCCAGACATATGCCAGGTTGTAGGGAGACCAGATGTGACCACCACTAAAGATGACGACAGGATGAATCTTGGTGAGCCAGTGCTTCTTGGACAGCCGTCGAGTAGCATAGTAGTACAGGATGGGAAACGCAAAGCCGACAGGAAAAGCGGCGAGCATGGCCGTGTACTGTGCGCCAGCACCCCAGACTTTACGTGCGCCGAGAGAACCGAACAGAACGGCGGCCGTGAAGTATGTCTGGATACCAGGGCAGCTGAATTTGTCTTTCTGATCCGATTCGCAGATGTTGGGGATCTTGGTAATCTGGAAGTTCATGACACCAGTACAGACAAGAGCAGAGACGATTGCTGGTTATGTTAGATATTTGTCACAACAGGATGGTTTGTTTAATCAACATACTAGCAGCGGTCTGGCACCAGAAGGTCTGGCGAGGGGGGATCTTCAGATAATGGCCGAGCTTCAAGTCGTTGGCAAAGTCGAGGGCATGAGCGACAGTTACGTATCCGAATCCTTTGAAGAAGTTCATCTATCACTGTTAGCTGGTCATTATGTCTTGAAAGAGAGGAAAACTCAGTACATACAGCGAGGGCATTTCCAGGTTGCCAGGCACCACCGATGAACTCGGCGAGAACGTTATACTCGACTTCAATACCAGTCGTGGCGAAAATGATTCCTGTGGGAACAGTGAAAATCAAAGCCAGTGCAATACCAAAGAATACTGTCCCGACACTGGTATGGGTGTCCCATGCGGCGACCGAGGCAACACCCAGAGCGATGGCGATGACGTTGAGAACGAGGTACCACCACTCGGGAACTTCGCGATACGATCCCATGAGGCGGTGATGGACATCTTTGAAGTCGTCGTGCGTGCCATCCTTCTTGAAACTGTTCCATAGGGACCGGAAACCGAGTTTGATGTCGTTCCAGTGGTAGAAGCCAGCGTAGGAAATGACGGCACTGTAGACGGCGAAGAAGTAGATGCTGCAAAAGATGAGCCAAGTTTACTGAATCAGCTAGAGAAGACTCACTAGTAAGTGATGGAAGATGCAGCGATATAGACGGGGCTGCCGGCTTGATATTTGGCCTCATCCAAAAGACCGTTCTCGTCGAGGATCGAAGAGACGTTATATGCTGTAGCATTATGGTTAAACATGTTGTTAGTGTTGATTGGTAGGTAACCCGTGTTGTAGGTATTGCTCCAGTACAACCCAATAATGGTAAACCCTCCTAGCAGTGCGCCGAGGAACATGTTGAAGGTGACATGGAAAGGCACAATCAGAGGATCAAAGTAGTATGTTGCAATATTCCAGTCAAATGTTGGGAGGGGATTGAAGCCGAGACCCTTCTTGACACCGGTGATAGCGGTGAGGATAAAATTGTTGGGCGCAATCCAGGCAATCCAATTGAAGAGGGAGAGGGCGGCGACAATATGTTCGGGAAACCAAAAGTAGACGAACATGGCGGCAAAGGCGACGAGGAAGAATCTGTAGCGGGACATGTTGTACAGTCTCTTGAAGGGTCCAGCTACGGAATGATTTTCCTCTGGATACAGTCAGTAGGGTTACTTGTTTGAAGGCTGGCTGAACAGACCATTGTGAAGAGATTGGTTGAGAGCCACGGTAACCAGTGACCGAGGCCAGATGCAGAATGCCGGATAGACCAAGAATCGTTTGGCGAGACCAGCTAAGCCATAACCCATAAGATTCATGGACAGCTATGACAATTAGTCGCTAGATATCTTGAAAGTGATGGATGATGCACTAACCGCGAGACAGATCTGGAACCCAAAGGACGCGGCAAAGGGCAAGTTGAAGTACTTCTCCAGCCAACTTGTAAACACGATATATCGCGAATGTGGCAAGCCAGTCGCAACGTTGGCCATGATGGAGATGAGCATATGTTCCTTCTGCGTGAACTTTCCAGGATTGAGACGATGCTGAGTCCCAAAAAGAGTAAACTCCCCTGTCGGGAGCCATCTTTCCCAGGCTTTACCGACAGGAAATGACAGGAGTTGAACAACAGCCGCATCAAGTCGGATACTAGGTTGGCGAACGGAGAAGAGCTGGTTGATAAAGCTAAGCAGGACGACGAAGAGCATGCCAATTGTCCAGGAGCGGATAGTACCGGCAGGAATAGAAGTGTCATCCTTGTTACTGACCACAGCGCGGACTTCTGCGTAGGGAGAGTTGGTGGTGAGGAGGGCGACTTCAATTTTGATGTTGGAGATGGCATCAGCGTGGGACTCTGGTTTTTCAAAAATGTCGCTTCTAGAAAGGAAATCCTGAAGACGGATGATGGAGTCGGCATTGAAGTTGGGGTCATGTTCGTGGAAGTATACAAGGCTTTCGGCACGCTGTGGGTGGTTAGCTGTGAGCTCAATGGGAGGGGGGAATGTGAACTTGCAGTTTTTGTTTCTTCCAGAGTCAAAATCTGAGCATGTTCCTGAGCTTCGAGAATCTCGTCCACTGTAGCACCGAACAATTGTGCTCTCTCTTCTGCAAGAGAGGTTTTCAAGGAGCCAACCTCTTCAGGGGAGGAAGAGGGTTGGATTTCGTTTACGGGAACCGCCTTCTCTACGGTGTCCGCCATGACTGACACAGAATTGAAAGGTTGATATGCAGAAATATATCATAAGTGACCATCGGCGTTTCTTATATGGATTCACTGACATGGACGACAAGGGAGATGGTATGCTCGGACGGTCCCGCCAGACTATGTGGAGTGGAAAAGATACCTTCATTGTGAAAAAAGGTTTGATTTTTAGCAAGATGTGAATCCTGTTTAGGAAGAGAGGGATGAAGATCCATCGTGTGTTTGCTAGGGGTTCATGTCGTGGGACTTTTGAGCACAAGGTCTGCAAGCATGATGGGACGAATCTTCGGGTTGTGGGTGATACTACCTTGAGTCCAGTGTAGATGTGACGTTGTAATTGCTGTGCGTTCCTGTGTAACCTATTGAGGATGGTGTACTACTGTAAAAATCCGGGCTGTTAGTGTAGAGATGTCTAGTCATGTCGGTCCGAGTTTGTGAGGGATCGTAGTTCATGGTTTAATTTTCTCGTAATCTATATTCACCTTTCCCATGCGCCGCATTACGAATGGGACCAGTTTCGGTGCTATTTCACTATCCGGAGCATCTCAAGTTCTGGTGAATACAGTTAACCCTATCGAAGATCCTCTTTTAAATTACGCTATCGAGTTAAGCATGAAATCTCAGTGGTGCAGAACGGGGACATCGACATTTGCATCTACAATGGCGTGCTTGTTTTAAGTATGGAGAGTAACTGAGACATCCGCGGCGTAACCACAAGATTTGGATCAAATCGGAATAGTGAAGAGGAAACGGTTACGTTAAACCCCTTGTTTTGTGGATTATGTCGCGATTGGGATCCTGGTATTGCTCATGTGAAGAATGGGGAATCTTTCGGGAAATGGGGCCATAGTATCGGGAGGAAGACGACGGAGAATAACTGTAGATGGTAAGAGTTCAAGGGTATATAGATCCAGACTTGTGGTGCTTTTTCCGTGCCAGATGATATATATATGTGTGCCCATAATAGTGCTTGATAAGTGACAATTCTTGTATGTCTAGTGTGCATGGTTATCTGGTTATGAGTTCGGATATGACCCCATCAATGGCTCTTTATCCTTGGGAATATCAGGGACTCAATCTCGTCGAAAGTGGTTGGGAAATGGCTTCTGCCAAATCTACTGCTACAAACATCAACGATATCATAGGAATCTGCGTCTCATTCATTCAACTGTCATGGAAACGAAGCCCGTAATCATGATCTCTTAGTCATCCAACTGATCCTCTGTGATATACACGTGACTTAAATTCATCTTTCTCTTCCAAGCCGCTTCTCTGACAAAAGCCCCTTTGTCATTCTCAATGACAGATTCTAATCCTCGATATTTGGTCAGCGAATACCAAAGTTGCTATCCACGATTGAAATCAAGTGAACCATTCAGTACTATTTGCAGTTATAAACCGCGATGAGAATACTATCCTAAAATGGAAGACACATCCGAGACGCGTATCTCAACATCAGACCAAAAACCCTCATCCAAGTCCCGACTTCCCGCTGTAGGTCTATACATTTACTCGACCTTCAGCTCTCATTTTCATACGTTTTGACTGAACTAACCCGCATACTTAGTGTAACAATTGTAAAGATCGCAAGGTAAGATTTATACCCTTCTGCAAAATCATCTAACCCAAGGTCAGACAAAATGTGATCGAGCAACTCCTTGCTCAAGTTGCGTAACAGCAAACCTGAGTTGCCATACAGCACGATCAAGGCCAGAAAGGCGCCAGAGAATTCTCATATCACCAAGATATGACGAAGCTCTAGAGAGTGTCGACAATCGGCTACGCCAAGTGCTCGACACAGTCACAGCCATTCAACGAGATATGAAACACAGTCCTGTCCCCTCTCAAGATCAAGACAGTCTCCAGCGAGCATCTGATTTCCCTAAATCCTCTTCTCCTGGTGTGTCCAGTAGTACTAGTAACGGACACAGGGGACATCCTTCGATCGAGACACAGGTTCAGCATATAGCAGGAACATTGTCCAGCTTAACTAGCCATCTACGACTACAGCCTGCTACAACATCGCCATACTCGGAACAGAATTTGTTTATTCCATCAGTGATTCAAGACGATCCCCAATTGCAAGTCCAGGACCTATCTTGTACGCTACCATTTCTTGAACAACATCCCGAGTTTACCGGGCATATTCTGCCCCGAATGACATAGTCCTTAAAGTACTTAGACTCGCCACAACCGAGAAGCAACGTTTCTTCATCGACGTTTCTATATTCGACGAGCAGCAGTTCACTGAACTCTGTCGTAGAGTCTTCTTTGCTATTGAACCATATACCCTCAACACTTGGAGTATTGTCAATGCTGGTCTGTATTACTTATTCGTCGATTTGAGTAAACAAAAGTACGAAGAAATTGGTTTGGACGTAAACAAAGCGCAAGCCATTCAGGCAATCTTGGCACGAAATACACAAACTTCTGTGGAAAGCTTCCGTGTATGCTCCCAGCCTACTGTTGAAGCATGTCAGGCTATGGCGCTATTAGTAAGTCAAGAGACGATACACCACCAACCTCTTGCTGACAGGGTATAGGCTACATTCTGTATCAAGTCCGGCCAGATTGCCAAAGCTTGGAGTCTATTCTCAGCCGCTTCTAGGATGTGCATCGATCTCGGTCTTCATGTCTTACCAACCAACGCTGCTGACACTGACGCTTCAAGAAAGCGCCGAGTATTCTGGTATATATACGTCTTTGACAAAAGTCTGTCGCTCACTCTGGGAAGACCCGAGTCCATACACGAGTTTGACGTCTCAACTGAGCGTGTCATGTACCCTGAGGACATGCCAGGTATACCCGTCAAGATCCATTCCGCCATGTTTGATATTGCCATTCTGGAGGGGCAGATACGGCCGCAGTTGTTTTCGGTGGGGGCTCGAAAGCTTGCTCCTGAGGTTCGAAGTCAAAGAGCGAGAGATCTTCGACGGAAATTGAAAGAGATTGAGCTGAACCTGGCCAAGGTACGTCAACAGAGCAATATATCCCATGCAAATGCATTATTGACTAATTAGCAAAGGTCATTAACGAACCCATGACATACTCTGCGTTTCGAGAATCTATTGTGCTTTTCCAGCTCCTCATACTATCCCTTCCAACCACTATCTGCAGCGCAGTAGCCTTAGACTCAAAGATTCCCGGTCTCCCATCCAGCCAGCAAGGTCATGCTTGCGTTGACTGTACTGAATCTGCAAGGCAGACACTTCTTCAACTCGTCAAAGAAGCAGAACGGTTCCCAAATTCCAAAGGATGGGCATTATTTCTCAATGTGTGAGTTTCATCAGCACCCTTACCGTATGTTTCAATGAGACTCAATGCCAAACAGCTTCCTCTCTCTTGCGCCGTTTACACCATATCTCGTTCTCGTTGTACACGCCGTGTCTGAATATTCTACCCCCGACTTGGACCTTCTTGCGTCTGTTAATTCGGTCCTGGCCTCTGCAGCAGATAACTCCCCACTGATCCAGCACTTGTCCTCGATTTGTCTAAAGCTCTATCACTTCGCTGATTCAGTGGTGCGCCCGGGCCGGGATACCGAAACGGTCATTGTTGAGGAGGACTTTGGTGAGGCCTTGTTGCCGGGGCAAGCTTCGATGGATGACTTGGCACCGACAATTTCGTTAGGGGATTGGGATTGGCAGATGATGCTTGGGGGGTTTGACATGGATTGGAGACAAGTGTAAATTGAAGAGTGTATCACAGTTGTTGTTAACAATAATTGCCCGACGCATTCTCATTCGTAGCACCCCTGTCAATCGTCGCATGGCTATGACACTGCCTTGAATCCTCCGGGTCCCGAGGCCCCGGAAATCCTGGCTAGTGTTAAGTGACGCCCACCACAGATCTTGTCCAAGGCACGTACACTTCTGCTAAAGGATGATAAAGTTGAGCTATTCGGGGCCGAGGGGAGTTGGAAAAGGGGGAGGCATGGGATACAAAGGAATCTGCCTTGATCAATAGTCAATGGACCATGAATTGGACATGTCTCCTTATTGAGGCTGCTTACGCGGCAATAGTTCTTATAAGTGTGCCAACCCGAAAAGATTTTACTTGTTCTATCAATTCTACTCGAATTCTTCAGCAGCAGTTCTTTTGAAAAGCCCTTCTATTTCTTCTACAACTTGATTCTCGGCCTGATCTCAATCACAATCCCAATTACAATAGTTCGCGTCAAAGTTCATCCATCTGATCTTCTTACTACAAAGTCATGGCGGATGGCGAGTATGGTATGTGGTCACCAACCAGATCGGCCAGTCAATTGTCAACAGTGCTGACAATCTTCTATCACAGTTTACGGGAGTTTCTGGTTCTACATTCCAAACAAAGGAGCAGCTGTCTTCTTTTTCATCTCCTTTCTTCTCACGACTGTCGCGCATTTCTGGCAATGCCAGTGAGTTTTCCATTCTCTGTCCTGACAACAACCATCTTACATGCCAATAGTCGATACAAGAGTTTTAGTGTGACTGGCCTTTTCGCTGTTTCTGGTCTCTGCTATGACATTGGACTTGTTTTACGAGTAGCCGGGGCATTTGGCCTGTACGATGAACTG
Organism: Fusarium dimerum; assembly: GCA_013623525.1. Lineage (NCBI taxonomy): Eukaryota > Fungi > Ascomycota > Sordariomycetes > Hypocreales > Nectriaceae > Fusarium > Fusarium dimerum. The sequence goes on along the minus strand of JABGLY010000326.1, from coordinate 35,832 downwards.
GCGGTGTTTATCATGAGTGTTTGTTTGATCTATGCTATGCCGTATGTCATCTTCCTCGTGATGTATATATATATGAAACTAATCAGAGCTCGTTCTTTCAGACCCCTTGTCGCCCTTGCAAACTACCATATCCTCGGTCGTCTACTCTATTACATTCCCTGGCTGTCCCCAATTCACCCCGGCCGAGTTCTGTCCGGTTTTGGTCTACTATCTCTCATCATTGAAATATTAAACGGGATTGGCGCATCGTTCACGGTCAACGGGGACCTCTCCGACGGTCTCAAGAAACTAGGCGACGGCATGATGAAGACATCCATGGCACTTCAACTCATCGTCAACGCATGTTTCATCGCCTTCGTTATTCTTGTTCACAAGAGATGTCACGACGCCGGTGTCTTTACGAAACGAAACATCAAACAGCCCATCTTCACGCTATACTTGAGTACGATTCTCATCATGCTACGAACAATCTATCGCGCGGTTGAGCACTTTGCCTTTAAGAATTTGAACTGGGGTGAACTGGATAATCCTTTAGATGCCCCTGTTGTTGTTCGCTATGAATGGATATTTTATACTTTCGAAGTAAGTCCCATGCTCATCAATCTCGTCATATGGAACTTTCGACATCCCCGTCGATATCTCCCAGAGGTCACTACCAAGTACCTGGCTCGGGATGGTGTAACTGAGGTTACAGGTGTTGCTTGGAGAGAGACTCGCTCCAAAATGGCTTCTTTTCTGGATCCTTTTGACGTATTAGGGATATGTCGAGGTCGGGAAAAGAGCCAAAGGAAGTTTCAGATCATGGAAGAGGGTGAAGGTGAGATTGAGGTTGGGGCACTCAGACGTGGAAACGCAGAAGGGGATGACCGGGGTTCGACGCGATACTAGTTATTATTGATTATTGTCAGGAGCTTATTTTTATCTCTCCTCAAGAGCGTCGTGAAAAGGTAAGTGGACATTCATCCTAGATTAAGTCAGCTCTGAATCCGAAGAATATGGTTAACAAACGTACCATAGGGAACAAAGTGGCGAATACTCGAATCTCCTCCGATCTATCTGTAGCATGATGCTTCCAATCAATCTCCAGCGAAGCCTTGCCGATCATCGCAGCCATCGTCAACGGTACGTACTTCCTCGCAAGACAATCATGGGCACCGCTGCCGAAAACAAGCCAATTCTTGACCTTGGACTCGGCATCACCAGTGATCCAACGGTCGGGGTCGAACACTTCGGGGTTATGGTAGGCTTCTGGGTCGTGCAGGGCTGGATAGCAGGAGGGGATAACCATGGAGTTCTTGGGGACGGTGTAGGAAGGTGTGACGGGGAAGGCTTTGGTGGTGAGGTAGGGGACGAAGATGACGGGAGGACGGTAGCGGAGAACTTCTTTGATGACAGCGTTGGTGTAGGTTAGATTATCGTACATGCTCAATTCGAATGGCTTGGTAGCATCACCGCCTCGTATTGCAAGATTCTCCTCTCGGAGACGGTCGAGAACGTCGGGTCTTTGGGCAAGAATCTGGAAGAGCCATGTGGTGGCACTGCTGGAGGCGTCTTGCGAAGCAAACAGGAAAGTGAACATGGTCTGGCCAATCTCTTCGTTGGTGAACTCGCGTACTAAGTTGCCAGGACGCTCTACGCCAACTTCTCCAGCAGCGATCCTGTCATTGTATTCCTTGGATGCCATCATGTGGAGGACCCATTGGTCGACAATGCAGGTTGGCTTGGCTCCAGAAGCCATGTTGGCTTTACAAGCGGCGGCACATCGTGCAAACTCGGCTTGGCAAGCATCTGCAATCCTCCTGCCGTACCAGGGTTTGGTGAAAGGGATGTGGATGGAGAAGGGGACGTTGACGAGTTCGAGAGCAGCAGTGACGAGGTAAAAGTCGTCGGCGATACGCTTGACTGCATCCTGGGAGATGTAGTCACCAAAGAAGGTACGGCATGACAGAGCACAGTTGATCTCTCGAAAGAGGCCCATGGCTTTGATAGGCTTTCCGTTGTTGGCCTCAGTAGCAGCAACGAATCTACCGAAGTATTCGCCGTAGACTTTTTCCTGGACAGGGAGGTACGAGCCCAGGGACTTATTGGTAAAGAGACCTGTCAGACCTCTTCGGAACTCAGCATGGGCTTTTCCCATAAGAAATACCCAGGCGTTCTTGCCCATGATGTCGGTAGCGATGGGGACGATACATGGCTTGGCGTAGTTTGGAGATTTAAAGGTCTTGTGGGCGAGGTCACGATCAGATACAAGGACGACGAACCTATCAAGTGGTTAGTGCTAGTTTTTGTCGGAGGAGGGATGGACGGACTTGTGAAAGACTGAAACACAACTGAGGGGGCCGCTTGCCCATTGTGCGAGGTATGCGTCAAATCTTGGATGAAGTGCTTGTATGAAGGGACCCATAAAGGGGATCTTGAAGGTTGGGCCAGCGATAGAGCCTTTTCGCAGGAGGTAGACCACTGGAGACTGTTAGCAAGAGGGGAGTCATGGTGGCTGAAACTGAGTCGTGCCTTGGTCGTAAGTGACTAGTATAAGAAGAACAGTGACTGCTAGTGGAAGCATGCCGATGTTGGATATCTGTGTCGATAGGACATCGTAGATCTGAGCCGAATGGCCCTTTTGGATGGTGTCTGTGAAGTTCTGAGCCAGACTTGGGCTCTCCTGGACTATTGCTGCCATCTTAATTCAAGCTCGATACGGCAAACTTGTCTTGTCTTGTCTGTTGACACACTGGGCAGTCATGGCGATATTATATACCATAACCACGCTCGGATCTGGACAAATCAGGGGCAACGCATAGCAGAAGACATTGCAATGAAACTTGGGCATTTCAATTCCCCGCCAGCGGTTACTACTTGAGCCAGTAATTTTGAATCGTACGACTTGATTCTTCTGCTCGACGTATTCGCATCTTGCTTACATGATGGATATCAAGAGGGTATCACAAACCATTTGCGTACTAGACTCCGATCGAAAAAGTGGATTAACATGAAAATAATGTGGGAAGTGTTGACATGGTTTCTGGGCCGTTTTGTCAGGGGTCAAGGGGTTTAATTATTGATCGGAGTCTAGTCCCGGTTGAGCTTAGACTCCGAAGTGACCGTTTTTGCTGAGCTGAGTTGTGAGACCTACCGTATCTCACGTTGCCAACTTGATATGGATGAATACGTTTCTTGCCTGTTGGTGTGCTCCTGGTGTTGGCGGGTGGGTTCATCTCAACATGTGACTCTCATGTCTTGAAACTTACAGTTCTTAACTGACTGCCCCTCACCATCTACGCACCCAAGGGCGTATTCCTGTGTGAAGAATGCATGAATGGAGATGTGTGTATGGTGCCAACACATTCTCTGCTTTACTGGTGGGTGTCTCCAACCAGGCAGCCTCTCCAGTAGTGCACTGTAATCATAGGGCGTGCCGACCTAATAACTTGGCTTCTTAGTCGTTGTCATCCACTGGATGGCGAACGAACAGGGTGTGCAAGTAGAGCACGCTCCTTCTATGTCTTCATTTTGTGCTTGTCGTCACGATAAACGATTTAGTCCATGGTAATCTTCTCTAGTATTGAGGTCAAGTCATTTGCAACAGTCAATGCCGAATCGTACTTAAATTTCCAGCACTGCTGGATTACCTCCTGGGCAACACCATCGTCCGCAATGACAGGCATCGTGCCGCTCTCGACCACTGTCCAGATGTCCCCCTCGATATCGGCATATGGGAATTTCCACGTCGTGATTTCGTAGATTGCTGATCCAAGAGCATACAATTCCCGCTGCATCATGGATAATTCCCTGACTTTATCCTCCGTCATGGCGGGAGAATACGCTGGTTCGTCAGTGTGGATGCCAAACTCAGGATACACATTCTCAAGGGAGGAGCTGGCAAAGTCGCAAATTTTGAGGCTACCGTCTTCAAAAATGAGGACATTCCGAGTAGACAGGTCTCCCCAGATCACACCACGGGAATGAAGGTACGCAACGGCTTTGGCTAGGATGATGGCGATACCCAAGCGTCGCTGTATGAGAGGCACCTCTCGAGTTTCTTCGATAAAGTGTCGCAGGTTGCCCTTGGGTGCAAGCTCGAGCTTGAAGGCGACAGCCTCGCCATCGTCGTTGTAGTTGAGTCCCAAACACTTCGTGATGTTCCGATGTTCTCCCAGAGCCAGGTAAATTCCTCTTTCGCGACGGAGGTCATAGTTGGTCTGCGCGGCCATCGACGGCGGACCATAGGGTTTATCATCGATCCATATAGTTTCAGCTTTAAGAATGACGTTTGGTTCGGTCTTGTCAGTATAAATGACAGAGTGGTCAGTCCTCATCAAGACTTTAACTCGACTATTGATGAATGCTGCAATAGGTGATAATCCCATATTGCAAAGGGTGAAGGTGGATGGTACTGAAGTTGGGGCGCTTGTGGGAGTTTCGGTCAACGTTGGGCTATTTTATGACAAAAACACCCCCAAACCGGTCGGATCAATAATAGATCCGACATTGTTTCACATAATTATCATCATGAGATTATTTCAACAAGGAATCAGCAGAGAGCAGAAGAGGAGAGAATATTACTGGTTGAAACTACAGGTGACATTCGTCCTATGGTGACAGTATCTCCTCCCATTTCTGCCTAAAAATATCTCCTCGGTGTGTCTCCATCCAGAGTGTCCCCTCTAGACAGCCACGAATATCTTGCCATGTACCTAGATTTGAAGCCCCAGCCGCAGTTAATGCCTGGCATGTGAGCCATTCGTAGTCAGCAACGCTCATAGTCGTGACGATACCAATAGAGAGAAGCCACAGCCATGAGGGTTCGTGGACAAAACTTGTCTGAGAAAGCGCTTCAAGGTGATATCGCAGCTGGGCCATTAACCGGCTAGCGAGGGGTAGGTGTGAGTAATATGTTGTCCCGTGAATGACCAACATGTAAAGGGCTATGGCAAGTCGGAAGCTTTCTGAAATGTCTGATCGTTTTGTGTTGGTTGGTGATGATGGCGGTAGAAGAAGTAGTTTGTGAATGACAAAGCAGGTCAAGTCGTGTAGTTCGGTGCCCATCAGTCCTCGGGGTCCAGCTTGGCGGAATATTTTACGAAGACGAATAAGAACATCGCGTATATCCGAGTCTAGATCGAGATTATTCATGCCCCTGTCTTGGAATGTGGGTTTTCCCGAGGTGAGTAGCCATTGCAGCGTTGGACAGATTCCTACTCCCTCACCGAGATCTTCTTGGGTTTGAAACTGGGGGGTGGTGGCTACTAGCATAGAGACCCTGTAGCAGTCAGAAAAGTGACGTTTTGAAGTGACGTATCCGTGGTCCTTACCAAGCTACCATCCTTGCTGTCAACGGGCTTGTTCGCTTGACTTGATTGATGCCACCCCGTACGTTGACCATGCGCTTGACGCCGTCTATGTGCATCATGCTCGTTTCAACATTGCCTTTGCCGTGCTTTCAGAATTATGTCAGTTTGGTAAAGGCATGGTTTGGGTGATAGATACAGACCTCAATTGCAGCCAATGTGACTACCGAATTCATCGTCTCATTTTGAAAAGCCAATGATGAATTTTCAATCTTCTGCCTCACTAATGATACTGAATCGTTCATGAGGATCTCTGACACCAAAAATCCCTTCTGAGCGCGCAACTCTTCATCCAGAGATGCTGTCTGTATTGAGACATGGAACAATGCCGGATCTGCAAGGGCAAGAGGCCACCACGAGACGACAAAGGGATTTGATGCGAGATCGAGGTCCAACGGATAATATTGGAATGCAATGTTGGATAAAACTAAGCCAATTAGCTACATAGACTATGACGAGATAGGAATGGGGGGTCTATTGTACAATGCTGTATCAAACGCTGAACATGTATTCGAGGTAACCTTGTTGGAGGATACGAATCAAAAGGATCAAAAGAACCAGCTGCCGGACTGGATAAAACAACCGAGTTGTCAGAAGTGTCGACACTCGTCCTGAAGCATTCCCTAAAGGCCAATTCGTCCTTCCCCACCGTTGAAGTGCTGGTTTCCGGAGATGCCGAAGAACTGGACGATGTGTTTCCGATGGGTGAGGTTAACGGCTCGTTAGTGTAGACGCAATTGGCCTTCCTCTTGATACATCGAGAACACTGAGGTTTCTGAAGATCACAGCTATGTTTCGCCTTTGCGCAGGCGTTGCATGACCTCCTTAGGGTCGTGCGCATTTTTTGGTGTGCGAGACAAGCACAAAGAAGCCGAGATGTTCGTACGATTAATTCGTGATTTTCCTGGGTGTTGGGCGAGAGAGAGAGAGTGAATGGGGTTTATTACCGGGATAGATTAGATTGCATTAATGCAGCATGGGATGGGGTCTGGTTATGAGAAAACGTGGAGTGTAGGGGGAAGGGCAAATGATTTTCCGACGGCACGGACACGTGTAGGGTAAGCTCGTCATTTTTGTTCATGAAAGTGAGGGCAGTATTCGTGGTAATAGTGAATAAAGTCATTTGAAGGGCTCTATTGAGCAGGTAGTTGGTCAACATATCTTATCGTATATATGACCATGAAGCTCTGCGCTTCTGATATCTTGACATATTAGTCATCCAATCATTCCCTCATCGGAGAATTCAAAAACGGAAACATCCCTCGTGAGAGCGGGATCATCCCCAAATCAGAACCTTGATAAATTGACGGCGAAACGTCATTGGCCATTGGTACAGATGTGTTGTGTACAGAATATTGTAAAGCTTCACAATGTACAAAGGTGAAGCATTGTACGAATGCGTAACGTCGGCGGCGCATAGAAAATATGAAACCTCAGTCCAACACTTCGTAAATGTCTTTGCCAGCCCTCCATTGGATTTCTTGTATTTAGAGGAATTTCAATGTTTTTGAATTAGAAAAAATTGACAAGAACAAGACCGACAAGTTTCAGAGGCTGAGCTGACGAGTGGAGCTCTGGATGGGATCGCGGTAATGATCATCGTTCAAATATGTGTCAGTGGTGATACATTTACACAACAGAGGGATCGACAACTATGAAAGGTTGACGTATTCCACCTGTGAACCATTTCACAGAAAAACTGTCGACTAGATAATGACTGTCTTCTGCTGTCACATTAATTCAACGGTTCTTTTCTCTCTAGCATATATCTCTAGATTTTGACTCTCGGTATTTCATAATTCATCATTGCTTAAAAAGTCTTCCACAATGGCAGTTAAAGGTACGTTGTTATGAATCAATCCTCCAGACACCTCATGTTAAGGAATTCATAGACCTATACACTACGTTAGTGTACGACTACATCATCTTTTATCGCTGGCTCTCCCCCGATGGAACCTCTGAACGCGGAAGAATCATGGCTCGTCTTGTAGCCGCCATGCTCGAAAAGATAAAACGTCATCGTATCTGGCTGGACCAGCGCGAGATGGAACGAACTGTTGCTCCTGCTCAAGTCATTGGAAGAATTGCCAACGCCTTCACGCTGGTATCGCAAGTCATTATTCTCACAGCTCCCGGTGACTGGCATCGTTTTGTCAATGCCGATGATATACACCGTTGGGAATACGAGCTAAGCCTTGAGAGTGGTAAGTGGCTAAAGCACAGTTCCTGAAAAAACCAAGGGCACTTTTTTGGTTGACTTAACTGACGTCACGTTGATGTTCACAGACAAGACAGTCTGGCTTCTGCAATATGGATTATCAGATGACGATGTACCCTACTCCGAAAAAGAACTGGCCAATTGTCTAGCTGTCTACAGTCCGAGGCTGGCTGAGTTGGCAAAACGAAAGAACATTAAGCTGCGGGTGCTCTCGACGGATAACATCAACTCTGTGCTCAGGGAGATTGCCGAAGCTGGATCATGATCACAAAAGAAATTCACTTGCACGCAAGTGATTGCTGAGAAAGACCATTCAGCCACTCTCCTTCATCGACGGATGCATACGACATTTGTTTCAAACCGCGTTGAGTAACTGTGCGCAGTGTGAGACAGAAGCCAAACTCGATATGGTTAAGTTACAGCACGACATCGGAAATGGAATCACTGAGGGCGGCCCGGTCCCGCGTATCAACAAGAGGTGGGAAGTTTGTGCTGCAGTGAAAGTAGGGGGTGTTGTGTGGTGACGAGTTGGATTACTTATCAGGGCTGTACTGGTTGATAATCATCAAATGGAATGTGTTTGCAACATTCTTGAATCTTACATGCGATGGAGCTCAGGGGGTACTGTTTCTGACAATGTTGTCTTATTCTGATAGTTAGCGAATTCTATTCTGTTCAATACAGCGGTGAACAAACCTGAACCTGTTATACATATATGTATAATAAATATCAATCACGGCCTGGCTCAAACCATTGATTTGTCGAACACGACTTTAGTACCATCTCAAATGAAACACAGTGAATATTTCAAATATAACTCATATTACACAAGGCACTTATCTGAAAATTCTTATTTGATGGTTACATAGTTCATTCGAGCTTGACCACATGAGGACCTGAGCTTCCCTCCTGGTTATATAATAGCACCAAGGACAGACGTCAGGAACAAAGACATCTCTAAAGTAGTTCACGGAAAAATAGATCTCAGACATTGTTCAGACAAGCGTCGAACTAGACAGACGACCCAGAGCATTGCTCAACCAACCCATTGTTTCCTATTACATGCCGCAGACTCGAAGGAGTACGACAAGACATCCGAAACACAAGGAGCAGCTGCTCGGCAGCCCCGGAACACGCAGGAGTAGAACTACAACATGTTGGGGAATTAGGAAGTTATCCCCGTTTGGCTGATCAACAAAACATAGTGGAGAAGGGATGTTATCGTAGGGCGGAGTTGGTCTCCATATCTACCCCAGACAATGCAAATCGATAGAAATGCAGTACGGCATACAGAGATAAGTGCTCTCGGGCCGACGAACCTTTTCTGATGGTTATCACTGCTGCCGTGCGTCATGTTATAAATGGTCATCTAATCAACAATGCTGCCTTGCAAGAATGCATCGGCTTAGAATACTGGAACTGCAAATTGGTCAGTTGACTGTCGGGGTAACAGCCAGTTGGTACATTAACAAAGATATGCCATTGCGTTGCCTAAGAATTGAACGAATCCTATACCTGGCTATAAGAGACAAATTGAGAGGCACAGTGACGATTGTACTCACGACACACTGGACTGTTCTGGCGAAGTGAAACCACCACGCAGAGACTGCGGAGTATACTTGAGGGTACAACTATGTACTATTCTATGCAAACATGACACCGTAATGGTAAACAAGCAACGGATCAATCAACCCCTGTCCAACTTAATCGCTGTTGGGATGGTACACCCTATCTTTCTCCCCACAGACCAAGCTAGCCTAATGTAAGAGGAAGTTTACCGCGACCCCCCTTTCATGACCTCCTGTTTTCCTGACACTTTGACGTATGAGGGGTTTTTTTAGTTGATATGGAGATAACATAGTTTTTTGGTCTTTAAAAAGCCTAGACGTAATGTTTTCCTTTCCTTATCGTGTATTGCCTGTTCATCTGGGTTCGTCTGGAGGGCAAAACCTGAAACGGCGACCACATAATGGGGCGGAACACATATCTATCCATGATATACGTTGGAGTAAGAGCTGACAGTCAAGACGATAATTACTTTAGATAACATGCATGTCTGGTGCTTCACGGTTAAGTGTGGATATGCTCCATGGCGATATGGTCCAAAGCTTCATCCCCCCGGATTCCCCATGTTTGATCCACTTGAAATGGCCGATCTGAACGTGTTGTACCCATTTAAAAGGACTCATGTCCCCTTGAAATACAATGTTAGTTTCTTTTCCATATCATCCATCAGTTTCCTCTATCAGCCTTCCATTCTCACCCCCCTTCTTTGACTTTTCCTCAAATCCACATCTCCCCCAGCTATCATCCAAACTCGATTTCTTGACAGGCCTATCCCCATCATGTTCAAAAATCAGAAAGAGCTCGAGTCAGGTAACGTGGAAGCTGATGGTGTTTCACCCTCGGGCGTTGCCGATCTCCAAAATGGCTCAACGAAAGCCCACGATGCCGTCTTTGGCGAAATCACAGAAGGAGGCCCCAATTACCGAAACGTAGCTTAGTTCCCTTTCCTACCCTGGAAAAGAGGTACTGACATGAACATGAACAGGTCGGTTGGCTTGGGACTGTCGCTCTCATGATGAAGACTCAAGTCGGCCTCGGCGTCCTATCCATCCCTCAAGTCTTCGATACACTCGGCCTCATTCCGGGTGTCATATGTCTATGCACAATCGCCGCCATTACGACATGGTCTGATTATATCGTTGGTGTATTTAAGCTACGACATCGTGAGGTATACGGCATTGATGACGCCGGGGGTCTAATGTTTGGTCGCATCGGTCGCGAATTCTTTGGTTTTGCATTCTGTCTTTGTAAGTCGAGAGCATATTGAGAGAGAATATGGCCGGTTATGCTGACATGCTCTTTCTAAAAGACTGGATCTTCGTTGCTGGGTCTGGTATGCTCGGGATCTCCATCGGCCTCAACGCAGTGTCAACCCACGGAGCCTGTACTGCCATCTTTGTTGCTGTCGCCGCTGTCCTCGGCGGCGGTCTTGGTAGTATCCGCACACTCGGTCGAATAAGCTGGCTTGCTTGGGTCGGCTTGGTTTGCATCCTAACAGCAATCTTTACCGTGACCGTTGCTGTTGGTATTCAAGATCGACCTGCCGCCGCACCTCAGGGTGGCGTCTGGGTTTCTGACTATAAACTTACGGCCAATCCATCCTTTACCGAAGCCATCTCTGCTGTATCGTCGCTTGTCTTTGCTTATGCAGGAACACCGGCCTTTTTCTCTATCGCTGCTGAGATGCGCGACCCTCATCACTACACTCGCTCATTGATAGTCTGTCAAACTGGCGTCACTGTCACGTATATCGCTATCGGTTGCGTCGTCTATTATTATTGCGGCTCCTATGTTGCTTCCCCAGCTCTAGGATCTGCTGGTGTGACGATGAAGAAGGTTTGTTATGGGTTTGCACTTCCAGGCTTGCTGGTCACGACAATGCTGGTTATTCATGTAAGAGAAATACCTTTTTGAGAGAGAAATAACAAATTAACATCATGCAGTTACCAGGAAAATACATATTTGTTCGTATTCTGAGAGGCTCGGAACATCTCACGGCCAACACCGTGACACATTGGGTTACCTGGCTCAGCTGTACCTTCTTAGTCACCATCATTGCATATGTAATTGCCAGTGCCATTCCTGTATTTGGCGGACTAGTATCATTGATCGGTGCATTACTGGGTACACTCATGTCTTTCCAACCAATGTAAGTAGATCATCTAGAGGGCCAAGATGACATATTGACATGATTCAGGGGAGCCATGTGGCTCTATGACAACTGGAGTAAAGGCAAGACAGATCGTTCACTGAGATGGGTTCTCATGGTGTTCTGGAGCGTATTTGTCATCGTCTCTGGCACGTTCTTGATGGTTGCTGGTACCTATGGCTCCGTCGTGGGTATCATTGACTCGTATAAGGCTTCTGGTGGCTCTGCAGCTTGGTCTTGTGCCGACAACTCGAATTCTGGTTAAATAATGGACGTACCATAAACGTTTCAGTTGGTCAAAGTTTTATTTAGCCTTTAAATAAATACGCCCAAGTAGTATTATTTCGAATTTCGTCTCTAGCCCAGAATTGCCATCTTGTAGGCAGCGGTTCTACAACAGCTTCGTTCAGAACCATTTGCAAGCATGCAAAACACATGTGCCATCTGCTTACACCTGGTATCCAAGTTGCCTTGTACTGCCATGTTCTCCTACGAGGCTCACTTCTCACTGGCAAGGGATGCTGATTGGGTATAGATTGATGAAGGGGACACAGCTGATGATGTGCATACTACCAGTCAATTTTGACAGGGATTTATCATCACATGATAACCCCACAAACTGTGCCAGAAAGTCGATTTGAATAACCTCCAGGCAGTCAGATTTATCTTGTTCATCCGCGCCAGTTGCTCTATTCCTAATATTGTCATTGTCACTATATGCGAAGGCCACCACGATTCAACAGATTAGTATTGACTATATACGCAGTAATACAGCTTGTTCAGACTAGATATCTCCAACACATCACCTGAGCGATATCTTGTCCGCCCACCAGTCCCACACTCTAGCTCAACCCTATCGATCGCCAAGACAGTTGCCATCTCAAATACTTACTCCCAGCTGATGCTGCTATTTACCACAGATGAGACTTCTCAATGCTTGGACCCTTCGGGTTGAAGAGTTCCATGAGCACAAGATACCACCATATGCTATCTTATCACATACCTGGGGTGACCAGGAAGTCCTGCTTTATGACATTCAAAATGGCAGAGCACAGTCGTTGAAGGGCTATGCCAAACTCCAAGGGTGCTGCGAACAGGCAAAAAATGATGGTTTCGCATACGTTGTGAGTAATTTCTGCCCAGCGCATGCATCCATATTCTGATAGACTGTAGTGGATTGATACATGCTGTATTGACAAGACAAGTTCAACAGAACTTGCCGAAGCCATCAACTCCATGTTTACCTGGTACCGCAAATCAATAATATGCTACGCCTACATAGAAGACTGTGAAACCTCCGTAGTCCGGGACAACACATCCGTCCTCGGCAGGAGTCGCTGGTTCACTCGAGGCTGGACTCTACAAGAACTAATCGCTCCTGCAACCCTTGTCTTCTTCGGTAAAGACTGGACAGAGATCGGCAGCCGGGATGATTTCATATTGGAAATCTCAGAAGCCACAGGTATTGATCAGGACCTCTTCCGTTACGGCAAACTATCCCAGTATAGTGTCGCTCAACGCATGTCTTGGGCAGCGAAGCGTGAAACTACTCGGCTCGAGGATGAGGCGTATTGTCTGATGGGTATCTTTGGTGTGAACATGCCCCTGTTATATGGAGAGGGGAAGATGGCATTTGTTCGGCTACAAGAGGAAATCATGAGACGTTCCGATGACCAGTCCATCTTTGCCTGGACAGCACCCGACTCCACGACAGTTGGTCTATTAGCGCCTTCGCCCAGTTGCTTCTCCAAATCCGGCCACATTCTCTCTGCAGAGGATGAGGTCCACAGATTGCCTTTTTTCCTCACCAATAAGGGTATCCAGATCTCTCTACCCGTTCAGCGCTGGGCTCAACCCTCCATCACGGCTCTAGATGAACCATCTTTCAATGAAAACCGCCCCCAAATCATCGTTACTGCCCCAGACACCATGCTAGCTATACTAAACTGCAAGAGTAAATCAGGTAAAAGGGTTGCCCTTGCTATCGACCGTATAGGAGACAAGCCCTTCCGAAGAGTCAACGCAGACATGGGACCTATATACCTGGATGCTGCACCTCGCCATGAGAGACCAGAAATTATGACCATTTATGTTGCATCACATGGGCTTGCAGGCGGAATCACGTTATTAAGTCTGATGAAGCCAACATTCTTTGGTATACGGGGACTTCCACGCCCTGGGGAAGGATATGCCGTCCGTCGCACTTTTGGCCGCGTTAATGTGGACGAGAATGGCATGCTTTCGGCCCGGCTCACGAACGGAGAACGATGTGGTATCACGTTTACTCGGAACCAACATGCTTTTGGCCTTCTTCTGGTCGACGATATGGATGAAACATATTGGGATATGATCTCGGGCACGAACGATGAGGTGGACAAGTTGACCCAAGAGTTCAAGCACAAAGATGTCACGCACCTATCAAGCTGGTCTCCTTGCAGTGTGGAATTTGATGGGTCCGACAAGGAATCAGAGAAGGTAGAGATCACCATGGTGACCCGTCGTCGGCCTCATGGGTTCACCGGCGTCCTCACATTCGCGACACGGGCCAATCATGTCTCGACTGAAGTCACCAGTAGAAATAAGGGAGCAATAGCAAGGTTGGAAGTGCCACCAGCAGCTCCAAAACGAGTTGGAAAGAAGGATATTGCTAAATTGCCGGCGATCGTGGTGAGAACTTTCCCACGAGAAAGTCATCCCAGGGCTGGGCAATTGGACGATGAATGACGGATGAGACGAAGAGCCATGCATGGTTTGCGGTAGAGTGATTGACTGAAACATCTTGCTTATATACGGGCTTGTGTTTAAATATATACACGGAATTTCAAAAAAAAGAAAACCAACTAGTCTCAAACTTCAACTCATCAGCATCCCCTTTCTTCCTCCCCAACTCATCTTGTATTCTAGTTTTCTCATCAGAGACCATGAACCACCTCTCTTATCAAAACTTAGACGTAGGTCTTAAGAAGGGAGTTATAGTACTGGTAACCAGTGCCGCTTGGGGGCTCAAAGCTGTACATGTAGTCAGCCCACCAAGGTCCAGCAGCCCACCAGAGGGCACCCTTCCAGACGTCGTCGTTGGCGACGAGGTAGTCGAGCATTCCCTTGACGGCAGCCTTGCACTGCTCATTGGCGCCACCGGCGAATTCTCCGATCATACCGATCTTGCCATTCTGTCTCAACCAGGTGGTGGCCGCCTTGACGCGCTCAACACCAATGGTTGTGGAGACACAGTTGGGGGATGTACCGGAGCTGTCGGAGTCGAGGTACTGGTGCATCTGGTAGACAATCTTGTTCTCGGGATCGGTGAGAGTCTTCATGCTGTCGTTGACATCAGGCCATGACCAGGCACCAGACCACTGGTTACCCTCGACAAAGATCCACTGCTTAGCGCCAGCAGCACGGATACCGTTGATGGCAGCCTGATTCAACTTAACAACAAGGCTCTGGTCCATGGTGTGGTACTCGTTGTTTGTGTCGAAGATGACACGGCTGTTGTCCTTGAATAGAGTGGCAAAGTTCTTGAAGAAAGTCTGGAAGGCAGCCGTGTCGGTGATGACGTTGTCAAAGTAGCGTCCATAGTTGTGGGGGTCAAGAACAGCATAAGCCCCCTTGCTGGTGATATGGTTGATGACCTTGGTATAGTTCTGGAGGTAGGCCTGGTTGAAGGAGCCGGAGAGGGAGCTTTGGGCAAGTCTCTCCATCTTGAACTGGACTCGGATGGTGTTGTAACCCTGAGCGATGATGGTCTGGGCGAAGGTGTGTTAGTCATTTGCTTGCGAATTCAAAGTCGCGTGGATGACCTACGTCGAGAGCTGGCGTTTCAGGGAATGTAAAGTGTTTTCCCCAATCACCGGGCAGAGTCTTTTCACCAAACTCTCCACCAGCCGAGTTGGTACCGAACCACCAGACATCAGCGTTGGTAGGACCAGGAGGGTTGGAGCCCGTCGTTGTCGAGGTCCTAAGAGTAGTGGAAGGGGATTCAGTGCCTGGCAAGCACTGGCTGTACCAATCGTTCACAAACGTGCACTTGAAGCCAGAGACACAAGATGTTGAACCTTGCCAGTTATTCCCGCCGCACTGGCCATAGGCGCCGCTTTGAGCAAGGGCTGTGCCGCTAAGGGCAGCAATAGCGAGGAAGGATCGCATGATGGTTGGGTTGACTCTGTGCCTGCAGAGATGTAGCCGGGTGGTGACTGAGACTGTTGAGATGTGAAGATGAATGACCGTTTTCTCGGGAGTACAAGAGCAGTTTATATAATTCTTTGGCCAGTAGCTGGCCCATAGTGGCCATGATACACAATGACGGATCGTCAAATGAGTGGTCAGCGCACGGAAGCCATGGCCGGTGCATCGATGCCGTCCCGGGAAATGATTGAGGGGCTTTGCAACATCAGATACCGTAGTTGATCTAATGTTCCGGGGTGAAAGAGGAAGTCCTGCCCTTCGGAGTAATTCTGATTCAGGCCACGGAACCAAGTCATGAACATGTCTTGGCCCGAAGAGGCACGACTTGTCGACAGTTTGAATGCGTGACCAACACATGATAGGACGACGGAGGGATGGCCGGAAGTTTAGTCGAGAAACAAGAGGGATTCTTCATGTCTGATAGAATTGGGAGTAACCGGAAGCGCATCTCCCAATACATGATTTATTCCACGTTAGGACGGACCGTTGTAACTCAACGGAGTAACAGCCTCCGAGATAATCTTTAACAAGTAATAATACGCAAATGCGACCCGTCGGAGTTCAACACCGGGTTTACCGTGAAAAGAATGGTTAATAGCAGAGGGTGAGATGGGGGAAAAAAACCATATGATTATCACCCGCAGGATTGGACGAGAATCAAGTTGAGTTAAATCACAGTGGTGTTTAAGATGAAACGTAGGGGTTGTTGCAGGTGGACCAGAAGGCTGTGATCCTGGTCGATGCTGGGGAGAGATAACATGACCGATTTATTACAAGGGGTTGATTATGTACGTGATGTCGAGATATTAGCCGACATATGGACTTGTTATTACTCCGGAAGCTATGCACGTCATGAACGGTATGGCTAATGGGAATGAGTGGTCATGATTTCTATGTAATATGTTCAATATGTTCAACTGTTCCGTCTTGTGCCCGGTCTCCTTGAATCATCGTGAGATTTACATCAATAAAATTATTTAGGGGGACTCAACTCACCTAGATCTTGATTGTAACCTCGCTGCGGACATCGCGGCCAAGTACCATGCGATTGATCCTCAAGGTTTGATTCTTGCACTCCTGACCCTGGCGAATTGGAGTGTCTTTTCTTCGGTTTGGTAAAGGTTCTCAGGCCTAGGCTCTGGCTGAGGTATATGGGTGAATGGTCATGACCAGAGCTGTGAGAATAGAAAAATGAAGTCGGTAGTATCTTTCGGAGTATAGGCCGAAGCATTGGGAGGGAGGCTGTAACATATTAACCACTATTGGCTCGACTGGATGTGGTACACACCAGACACAACTGCAAGATTGGTCTCGACAGTAGCCCAAGCTGAATGAATGCCCATTTCCATGGTCAAGTCATCGCTGCCATCAAAATGAAGAGACTCTATCAGAACAAACACGGACGCGATACAGACCCTAAGAACGTCAGCCAACGTACTCGGGAGTACATAGAAAACTTACATGATCCCGAACATGAACAAAGCCATCACTCCAATTTTTTGACCACGCGGAAGATGAAGTTTCCCGACCTCCACAAGCGGCAGAATCAAAATCGTGACATCAATAACCACATGCGTCAACACCGTCGCAAAGAAAAACGTCGACTGGTCGATATCACACCTCGCGCCAGGAATTGTGCGGTCCCACCGTGCCTGAACGGGTATACACGCGAGCATCACCATGCACATACGCAGAATAAACCATCCTCCAACGATGACGAAGAGGACTTGTATGGGGATTCGTATACCGGTGAATTTGAAGATGCGCCAGTAGAATGCGAGGATGGTGAGTTTGGAAAAGGCGACGCCGACGGAGTATGTTACGCTGGAGCAGAAGAGCAGGATTCTAGATGCCCTGAGTCGTTGTTCGATAGATTGGTCGGGTGGGCCTTGGTCGATGTGTCGTCCGAGGCCGTATTGAACGGTCCCTAAGTTTTTCTGTTAACTTGTGACTGGGATGCAAGTCGAAGAAGAGCCTATACAAATCAAGATAACGGAAGAATAGGCCAGAGCACCAATCTAAGAGATAGTATTAGCAATGTGCAGGATGTTTGTCTAGATAGAGCCCACGTATGCGATCACAGCGAGGAGGTCATCAATTCCATATTTCGCTACAGTGAGTCTCCTGGCGAATAATCTTAAAGTCACTGCCACCGTAGCCAACGTAAGGGTTATACAGACTGCCGCATAGATATTGGGACTATCGTCGGTCATATTAGAGCTTTATCGGCAATCACATCGCCGAAATGCGGCTGTCGTCGCAAGTGCATAGAAGCATTGCCTGAATTACTTGCCGTTATTGTGATGTCCGGGGGAAACAATCAAAGCAAGGGTTGAAATCTGGGGAAATGGAGATCAATGGATGGGGCGGTAACGGTGTTTAAGTAGATCACAGTCTTGACCAATTATGGTATGCGCCAATGACTTTATTGAATAGTGTTGGTTGAGGTAGATCATCATTGGCTTTGAAGTATGAGCATGAGGAGACTTGGCGTGGGATTAGGGTTGATATCGTGGGTGACGATGAGTTCAGTGGCAAGGGGTCAACATGGTTGGACGAAAATGTAAGACACAAATATAAAAACTTGCGGTGTCTCAGACTAATGTCTCAAGACAGCTGATTAGAGTAAAACGATGAAGATTCAAGATGTGAGAAGTAGCTTCATAGATCATGTCAGGACGAAATCCTACCAACAGAACCATCATGGCCAAGCCCATTCGCAACCACACGGATAACATTGTCGATTCGAGTTAGCCCATGCTAGTTTATCCCTCTAGTTTCCTTTTCTCCTCCGCTACCAAACTCTCCAACTCCTTGATAGCCTCTTCTTCCCTCCCCTCCGGCACGAACAGATGGTCATGATAAAACCCACTCACCGGGTTCACACCCATCCCCTTTCCTGCCAATCTTGACGCAATCACCGCCATGAACCCAACAGCTTCCAGGCTTGAGTGGACGTTGAGTGTGATCATTCTTGAAGGAAATTCATATTCCAGACCTCGCTCCTCAGCCCGCTCACGGGTCATGATGAGTGTGACGCCTTCGGTCTCGCGGAACATCATCTGGACATCGTGTATCGGCGGTATGGGGGTTGAGCCCCTAAGTGTGATGAAGACGTAAGTTGATGGGTGTAGAACCGTGGTCAGAGTGGAGAGAAGTTTGGGAAGTGATGTCTCGCCTGGGGCGTTGGTGGTAGACATGATGCGGGGGAAAGGTGGGGATGAGATGAAGCAAACGATGAAGTTGTGGAGAAGCTGGGTTGAGGCGAGAGGTAGATTGAAATTGAGATGGGAATACTGGGAAACAGTCTTGGCTATTTAAGACTTGAACGACTGTGCCACGTGCTCGGTGATACCCGTCTCTGGATGTTTTTACCAAACTCTGAATATCGGTAGTTGCGCTGATTAGGTATGCAGTACCCAGTCAGTTTACCTGTGCTGTAGTCAGGTCCCATTTTTGCTGTCTTGCAAGGGCGTCATAGTGTGCTCACTACCAACTGATGAATGGCACATATAAATCAAATTAGCTTGAGACCTCTAATGATTGAGTCTAATAGCGGCGGCCAATGCCAGTCGAACGGCTCAGCGAAAAAATATACTGCAAATGCATGCTGAGCATAATACCAATCAGGACAAGGAGATTACCTAACGTGAACCAATCCCTTTACGGACAGGACAGCTTTTGGCTTGGGCATTTTTCATCATTATCTACCTGCCTATTACAGGCAAACTTCTGAGGCTCTTGACGGCGAAGTCGGGGCTTGTCATCGTTTCTGCCTTGGCCGACCGCCCATTTGTAGGATTCATTTCTGAATCAAAGGACAAACACTTGTTTGATAATTCCGAGACAATATTCTTAATTCTCAATTCTTGACTCAAACCTCATTCATCTAGGTTCTCTCACTCTGTCACTTTGCACAATGACTGCGGCGGCGAGGACGTTTCTCGCGTATCAGCACGACGCCAAACTTCATCTTCTTCAAACGATAATCACTGCGATTCGTCCCTTCCACGCCCTGGAAGAAGTTAACCGTCAACTATACAAAGATGGATGTGACCAAGACTACGCCGTAATTACCGAAAAGACCATATTCCATCCCCAGGGTGGTGGCCAGCCTTCCGACGTCGGTACCATCAAGAGTGCATCAGGCGTGTCATTTGACGTTGCGTCAGCGAGAATGGATGCCGTCAATAACAGCCAAGTTCTACACTTTGGCCGGTTCTCATCAGAAGCGAAATTCAACGAGGGAGATTCTGTCGAACAGGCTATCGATGTCGATAAGCGTCTGCTGTATTCTCGGTTCCACACAGCCGGTCATGTTCTTGGCTCCGCGGTCAGACATCTCTTGGAGAACGAGATTGAGGGATTCGACGAGTTGAAAGCATCGCATTTCCCCAACTCAGCCAGCTGCGAGTTCCAGGGCCTCATCGATGGAAAGTGGAAAGATCCGATACAGGGTAGGCTCAGCGAATATCTCGCAGCCAAGATGCCTGTCGAGATTGACTGGTGGGACGAGGAGGACTTCCGCAAGAATGGGCTGGAGAGGCTGATTCCCGATCGAAGTCTGGCACCTCCAGGCGAAAAGTTTCGCGTTGTCAAGATTATCGGCGCAGAGGTGTATCCCTGTGGAGGAACACATGTAGATGCGACAGATTTGTGTGGAGAGGTCAAGGTGAAGAAGATTGCGAGGAGTAAGGGAGTATCCAAGGTTAGTTACACGACGACTTGAGAAACAGATGATAGAGAACCTAGAGTAGACAAAATAGATATCAAAGTTTTAGATTGGTGGGTTAGTGTTTCATGCATTCTTTTTTTTTTCATAATATTGAGTCATGATAAGCACAACGTAACATCAACAATGCTGTCTGTCAAGCAAATGTTGGTGCAATGTGGCGGAGAAATTCACCACCATGTTTGTGGTGTATCGCAGCAAGACCCTTGCAATCACACCCCCGAGTGTGGCGGCATTTTTTCATCGTCCGGGGGTCCTCTCCGCGGATCAACCACTACAAGGATGACGTACAGTACATGTACAGTACAGTGACCAAGAACCAACGTGCTTTGCATGCCATGCCTGCCAGTGCTTCACATAAAAAAAGACACCCGAATTATCACATCAAACCTGTTTGACACACCAAAACGGTGATGGCTCCTCTTTGACCGCCCTCAATGATGCACATGAGGCTGAACAAGGATGTTGATCTTCAAATACCTGCCACAAATACTGCACGTTGCTTGATCGGTTCGTTGTTATGGGAAGCTAAAGGAGCATTTCCCCCTCCATCCCTGTCAGTGATCGCTCGAGGCGGGGGGGAACCATGAGAGATGGAGATGGAAGATGGAAGCTGAGGGATGGCATGAGCTGCAAGAAGTGACAAAAACCCGATCATCACTAGAAAGTTCTGTGAGGTTTTAGGGGTTCCTTTTAATCACACCTTCTTCTGTTGACTTTTGGGGGGCGGCAAAATCATGAGACCCTGACGAGGAAAGAGACCCTCGCTATTCTTTTTCCGATTGTGCTTCAACCCTCAACCCAGCCTCTGTACCAAAAACACACGCTGACCAAACAAACACTCAACAAAAATGTCATCACTCCTACGTAGCGTTGGACCACAGCCCATCGCACCATCAACCTTTTCCAACTACCATCAACCTTGATAGTGGCGTTACTCCTGTAACCCAATCCGTTACACCTCTTTCGCGTCACCGACATCATGGCGCACCCATCACCAGCGCCTATCAGTTTATCATATCGTATCGCCAACCAAAACCCTTGACGATAACGTTATCTATTAACGGATATCGCAAACATAATCCCACCATGTCCATTCTTTCACTTTCAGGTCACAGCATTTCGCCTTGTTTATATACGGCGACTGCGCCGTCATGCTCGTCGTCCTTGTTTTCACCTTGAATTTTCACAGTACAGAGATACCCTTTGTCACCAAGCGGACTGGACCCTACCTACACCACTCTAGACCAACGCTAGAGTTGATTCATCCCGCCTTTCACAATTGTTTCTTCTTTCACATCTTCCTCTGCATTCTTCTGTCTCTTCCTTGTTTCCCCCACATCTATTCACAATGTCTTTACCGACTTCCTCTCCAATCGACGTTGGCGCCCCTTCCGGTGGTGGCCGTCGTCAATCTGTACTCTCCGAATTTCTTCCCAGCAGCTTGCCGCGACCACCGTCCTTTATCGCTACCGCCCCTAACGTTCAAGAGATCTTGAGCAAAGATATCGCCGACTGCTCCTCGGACTCGGGAGAAGATGAAGACGAAGACACTGAAGCTAATACTGCCATCGACGACTCGGATTCTCGAACCCTCCACCTTAATGAAGCACAACTGGCTTTTCACGCCAACGGATATGCATTTGGCGCCGGATATTCGACTGTCCCGCTGCCAGGCGTCGACCACCCCGTACCGAATCCACACGAAGTAGACGACTCCCTCCACGCACAGGTCAGCCTTTTGCGAGACAATGATATCCTCCCGCCAAAGTATTCGAAGAAGAGATGGAGAATTCCTGCGGTTGCACGGTTGTATAGGTCCATCAGAAGCTCTTGGTCACCTAAGCATACCAAACCAGGACAATACCACGAGACGAGTCCTCTGTTGCCGCCAGTCGAAGAGGATTCTGAAGATGGACTACCAACACCACCTCCCGAGGAGGTGCAGACCCGTTGGGAAGAAGCCCTGGCCGCTCATGACATCAAGACAACCTGGCGGCGCGAGACAAAGACGCTGGTGAAATATTCTGCACCGCTGATAGCCACCTTTTTGCTGCACTATTCAGTCACAGTTGGAAGCGTCTTGACTGTTGGTCGACTCGGCATGGAGGAACTGGCCGCAGTGAACTGTAAGTCATCCATTCCTCTGACTAAATCGTGTAAGTACACGAAAATCGTCTAACTGTCGACTAGTGGCCACCATGACAGCCAGTATCACATACTACGTCCCCGTCCAGGGTCTCGCAACTTGTCTCGACACACTGTGTGCCCAGGCATACGGCTCAGGACATAAGCATCTGGTTGGACTCCAAGCACAGCGCATGACCTGGCTTCTCTGGCTACTTATGGTACCTATTGCCATTGTGTGGTGGTTCTCTGAACCTATCCTAGTGGCACTTGTAGGCCCCGGCCGAGTGTCAACACTAGCTGCCCTGTATCTGCGAGTTCTGATCATTGGCATGCCTGGAGTCTCGGCCTTTGAGAGCGGTAAACGATTTGTCCAGTCCCAGGGATTATTCCATGCAACGACCTACACTCTGGTCATTGGTGCGCCCCTAAGCTTCTTTCTGAATTGGCTGTTTGTTTTCAAAGCCAACTGGGGCTTCGGAGGAGCCGCCGCAGCCATGGCGTTTACTCACAACTTGCTCCCCATTCTGCTCATCTTTTACGTCAAGCTCTTCGAGGGCTCCGAGTGCTGGAAGGGTTTCAGCAAGAAGGCCTTTAGCAATTGGGGTGAGTGATTCAAGCATTACGTCCGTAGAATCATCAACTAACAGTAGACTCTGTATAGGCCCTATGATCAAGCTAGCTGTGCCCGGCATGATCATGATTGAGGCACAGTTTTCAGTCCTGGAGATTTTGACCATCTCTGCTGGCCGCTTTGGAACTGCACAGCTTGCGGCACAAAGCGTTCTCGTGACTGTGACGTCCACCTCATTCAACATTCCCTTCCCACTCGCCATTGCAACTTCCACCCGAGTTGCCAATCTCATCGGTGCGCAGTTGAGTGATGCCGCCAGGGTGACTGCAAAAGTGGTACGTTGAATTGATTCAAAGTATGCCTAATTGTAATCCCTCTGACACTGTACAGGCCGTCTTTGCAGCCCTCGCTGTTGGACTATTCAACATGACGATCTTCATCACCCTTCGCCGACAGATCCCCCAGATCTTCACTAGTGACAACGAAGTGATTGACGTAGCATCGCAAGTTATTCTTGTCTGTGCGGTCATGCAGATTTTTGATGCCATGGCAGCGGTTTCACATGGGCTACTTCGCGGAATCGGTCGCCAGGCCATTGGAGGTTATGCAAACCTGTTTTCGTACTACGTGGTAGCGTTGCCCGTGTCGTTGGTGACTGCCTTTACCTTCCATTGGAAATTGGCTGGCCTATGGACTGGTTTGACAGCTGGCCTTGCAGTGTAGGTCACCCTCATGTCCTATTCATCGTTGGATTGTTGTTTTAAGTGATTCTAACTGACCTACGTTAGTGTATCCGCACTGGAAGCTTTGTACCTCTCCATGACAGACTGGGACAGCGCCGTCGCACAAGCCGAGGCGAGAATGCGATCCGAAACTGCCGTTGCTGAGGTTGTCGAGCACGCTCACCACCACAGGCATTCGGTTAGTGGGGGTAGTTTGCGTGCGCGCAACAATACGGATTGAATGAAGACTTGAAATGATTTCAGTGCCAAGGAAAGACAGAGACAGATTGATATGTGAGAGTATGTTGAAATTGTTAAGTATCTCTGCGGAGGATCCTATGACTAGAATATCCTTTGAAATAAATGAGAAGTGAAAAAGTTCAGACGTGTTGAAACTGCCGTTGATAAGCCTACATTGAGTAGTCTGCGCTCAAGTGTCGCAGTGAAGGACGTTGAGGTCCCTTTGGTACGAATTGCCATATATACCAAATCCTTAATCGAAAATGCATTTGAGTAGTGCTTTTGTTTAGTAGTCACTTCCTCGACTTATAACCTCTTTGTTAGACTCTCGAAGCAAAATGGTCTACAAAGACAAAGTTAGCTACACTCCGTGGTTGAATCCCGAAAGCCAACTCACATGCTCAAATTGGGCAGAATACGATCCTTTGATATCCATAAGCGGTTCGTAAGCCTCGACGATGCCATTGGCAACGAGGCAGTTCATCTGAAAAATTGTCAGAATGTCCCATATGGATAATCAGTGTGAACAACTAACGCCAGCGAGGTATCGTTCAATGCCGAGACGGTCTAGATAGCGACGGCAGAAAACGAGAGTTCCGAATTGCTCCTTGATAACCTTGTACAGACGATTGGCGGAGGAGAAGGGTAGGGACACATGCTTGGGAGCATCGTCGCACAAGCCGTATCCGTATATGCCAGCCTATATGCACAAGTTAGATTTGAAGACGATATAAACCAACGGAACACATACATCATCACGGACTCTACCGCTTCCCGTAGTGCCAAAGGTCTCAATCGCAAAGACTTCACCCTCTTCCATTTTGGTCTGGTCGTTGTTCCTCACAAACGGGATGGATTTCCCACCGTGGATATGGTACTGTTTGATGTCGTGCGCAGAGAGACCACGGACGGGCTTGACGAGGTATGTCTTGCCGCCAATGTCGACCTCGTAGCTTTCCATGGCTTCTTGGATCGCGGCGCTCACATCACAGATGCGGACGTCGATGCCGGCCGTCTACAGAAACGTCAGGTTTTTGGTAAGAGGAGTGGACGAGCGGCGCTTACCTTGATGCCTGTGTTGGTTGCATCCTTGACTGCGGCGAGGAGGTTGTCGTAGACAGGGTCGAAACTCATGGTGAATGCACTGTCAACAATCCACCCGTTGATGTGTACGCCAAAATCAACCTTCATGATATCCTGCTGCTGTAGCACAACATCTTTTTGGCCAGGATTAGGCGTATAGTGCGCGACAACATTGTTAAGTGAGAGGCCAGTTGGGAAACCCATGCCGGATTTCAGACTGTCACCAGTTTCGATCCCTTGGTTCCCAAGAAGAGCGCGTACTCCATCTTCGATCCCGATTGCGATGTCGGCGAGGGTCTGACCGGGCTTGACAGAATCCTGGACCCAGTGACGAACTTGACGATGGACTTCTGCGGCTTTGCGATAGTCATTGAGGAATGTTGGGTCTTCCAGATGACGGCGCTCATTATGGCGTTCCTCTGCAGCTGTTGTACGCGAAGTGTTCAAATCCTCAACATAGTCGAGATATTCGCCCGACGGGTACTGCCCAGACACGAAAAGGTCACTCAACGGAACCCTTGGAGGACAAGATTGCTCTGTAGCAGTCTTCTTCTTTTTCTTCTTGGACTTGGACTTTTTCTTCTTCTTCTTGTCCGCGGTTATGGTCGTCAACTTGGTGCCAGCACTCTCATTGGCATCGTCGTCGTCGTCGTCGCCGCCATCTTCACCGAGATTACCGTCACCATCTCGTGACAGGTGGACACCTCTTGGTTCACCACCTGTGGAGGATTTAGCGGAGAGTGCACCGCCGCCTGTGAATTATGAGTGTTCATGTTGATTAGGTCGGTGGGGATGAGCTATGGAAGTACCATTGCGGTTTGGGATGTCGTCTTCAGCTGTCTTGGCGCCCATTTCCACATGAGTGCTGGGATGAGTACAAGTTGGTAGGGTGATGTGTGGGTGAAGAATGAATCAGTCTGGGTGACAGACTAGAAAGACCTAGACGTCAGACGTAGGCGGTGTGAAGTGGCAGGATAGTTGGTTTTGAAGTGAGAATATACCCCAAAAAGAACTAAACTACTCAACTTTTATGGCATAATATTGATAAGATATCCTGTGGTCCTTGCGTAGTCTCGGGATCACCCAGGAAATAAATAGGTCTTGGTGTTCGTCGTATGAATCTAACGAAGCTGTTCTCCCTTCATAATCCGACATTTAGTCACACAGCTTGCCGTATTAGCACACAGCAACGAACCACAAAGTCATGATATCGGACTCATCAAATGCATTAATTTCTTCAAGAATAGACACATATTATTCCAGCCGCCGAGTTGTCAAAGGAAAAAAAAAAAAAAAAAGGCCAAAGTCGTATACATCAGTCGCAACAAATCCATTGGACGCACACCAACTCTCTTCCCAAATCATCAAACGTTATCCGACTTGACAATGCGTTTGCACTCGTGGCGTACGCGTTGACCTTGGCCTTGGAGAATTTTCTCGCCGGTGTCTTGTTGGCAAAAAGAATGTCAATCTCTTCAAACGTTCGGTCCTGTTATGTTGAATGTCAGAAATCATGTCATCTGTTATTAATGATCCTACTAACCTTGGTCTCGGGACGTCTAAAGTATGTCCAGAGAAGGGTCAAGAAGGAAAATCCAGCCTGAAACCGTCAGCGCAAACTCGAGCAGACACCAATCATGTGTAACATACCCAAAAGTATCCAACCTTACCCTTCCAGTTAGCCTCTGTTGGGTTGATCATGTACGGGTTGATGGTATTGTTGATGATCTGCGTGATGTAGTAGGCGATGCGAGCAAGACAGATACTCTTACTGCGGACCTTGACAGCAGGGACTTCACCAATGATGGCATAACACACCGGCCCAATGGTTGCATAAAACATGATCTCCCAGGCCAGCACCAGCCCAGCTTGGCCAAAACTGATAGAAGAGCTCTGAGGGAGGGATGCCAGAATGCCGATAAGGAGCAGCAGAACAGTACATAGACCACAGGCCCAGACGTAAAGTGTACGTCGCCCGATGCGGTAGATCAACGCCCACGAGATGATCACTCCGATAGAGGCAAGACCGAGACCAGCCGTGGCCAGCTTGAAAGCATTACTAGAGTCTGTTCCTGCCTGTAAGAAAAAATAGGTAGGGGTACCGCCTATAGCAACGCCAGTTGTATTCTGGGCCATAAAGACCATGCAGACAATTTCGGTTCGACGAAGGTTGATGCCCTTGAAACAGTCAAGGTAGCTTGTTCCCTCCGAGTTCTCACTTTCGATCCGGTTTGTATGCACAATCATGGCAAGTCGCTTCTCGACGTCGTCGTCGGTCGACTTCTTCGCAGCGATCCGTCTCAGGACGTGACGGGCTTCGTCTAGGCGATTGTTTCGGGCCAGCCAGTATGGAGATTCGGGGGTAAACCAGAGAATGATCATCAGAGGGACAGGCCAGATCCACTGGAGTGCGAACGGGATTCGGTAAGCCCATTGGGTATCGTTACTCGCGAAGCTGTAGAGGACGCCGGCGGCCAATAACTGTCCTAGAGCCCAGCAAAGACAGACATAGTTTGCCAAGTAGCCTCTGAGTTTCAAGGGACAGATCTCGGACGCGTAGGCTGGTGCCATGGTAGCAAACACACCCCAGGGTAGGCCACAAAGGATAGAGCCAATGAGTAGCATGGTGAGGTTCTGAGCAAAGAAGGTGATGAAGATGAAGCATCCGATGACACCAAGAGATGCCACCAGTGTCTTGCGGTACCCGAACTTCTGGGTCAGCCAACCATTGAGGAATGCACCGATGATGGTCCCGCAGGCAGTGGCATTTCCCAGGCCAGCCTGCCACGGTCCTGAGATTTGATAGCCCAGGGTCTCACCATAGTAGCCGCCATATGCTCTCTGGAAAGCCGGCTGAGCGACAAGGTTACCGATAAGAACAATGTCGTAGCCTTCCATAATGATGGAGGTAGAGAGCAGGAATGACCAGGCGATAGCTCCAGGATACGCTTTGAACGCTTCCCAGACCGTCATGTTGTGGTCTTCGTCAGCTCCCTGTTGACCCTGGATGCGACTCCATTCTTTCTGGTTATCAACCTCTGTTGCCTCGTAGTGGTCGGCCGAGGCAGACTTGCCTTCAATCTCTGGAGAGGCAGTCATGGTTTAGACGGTCGACGAAGGGTTATGATAAAATGTGCCAGTGTAAGTGCCAATGAACTGGCAACTATCGCGATGACATCGAGATAAAAGACATTTCTCAACAGTCGACTTTGTTGTTTAAATAAATCTCGAGTAGCCTCAAGTCAGCGCGACTATTATAGTCCTCCCCATGGGGTACCATGTGGCTGTGTTAAGCGGGATCAGGGGATAGGTCGAAGCTTAGTACGAGGCATATATTCTAAGCCAAGCTCCAAAAACTCGAACTCATTTGGTGTATGTCGCAACTCAGTTAGGTGATATTGGTTCAGCGGAGATTGTCTGTCTCAAACGGAACAAGTGGGT
Organism: Fusarium dimerum; assembly: GCA_013623525.1. Lineage (NCBI taxonomy): Eukaryota > Fungi > Ascomycota > Sordariomycetes > Hypocreales > Nectriaceae > Fusarium > Fusarium dimerum. The sequence goes on along the minus strand of JABGLY010000326.1, from coordinate 7,447 downwards.
TGGCTCGGAAGAGACTCAAAGAACCGGGGACATGGACAAGCCCTGGGTTCTAGAAATACTTGTTATGGCAAGTCAGGCCAGTGGCGCTCCTTAAGCTTTGATCGGCGTCTTGCTCCAGGTCTAACGATGTTCGGGACTCATTTGCCCTGGTCAATAAGACAGCATCTCCCATCGGCCAACCCACCGGGACAATCCGGCGGTTTTATGCACTGGAACGAAACACCCTTCTTGACCAGTCCACCGAACAAGAGTGTGTTCATCGGAATGATGTTGAAGAATCATGGTTGAAAGTCTTCCTATGACAAACCACAGCTTTAGCATTCTTTCAGCCGTTCAAGGTGGGTAACAAGGGCTTGAAAATCCCCCTCATTGAGATGATTTTGTGTTGCGCGCAAATCAAGTTGAATGAGGGGAACATCCTTCATGCAACATATGGTCGTATGATATCAAGCCTGCCACTGTGACCAAGCATCATGACATCTATCACATTTTGTTCGAACAAATCAACGCTCAAACCAGAAATAATTCACGCAACAGCTTAGCAACCAACAGAAAATGGCCGCCAACATGAACCGACATGAAGTGTACGCAACTCCTTTGATTACTTGGAGGGCTGGCATTGTAAGGATTGAGGTAGATATAGACGAAAAGGATAGAGTCTATCTTCATGCAATCCAGTCGACTGACACGCAAGTTACGAAGGACGACGAAAGATCTCGGTCGCCCAAGATATCAACTTGTAGTTAAATGAAGTCCATATTCTGGAGAGGGCAGTCAATTCGGAACGTCCCGGACCAAGCCTACTTTCAACGCCACGGCCTATCGCATTATTGAACATGGTCGTCATCAACTTGATTACAGACAGCCAACTATCATCAAACGTATGGATACTGCTGTTAATTGCCTTGTTAAAGAATACTCTTTTGGGTATTTCAAGTTTGACTACAACATTGACGTGACACAAGGGACGGATGTCCCATCAACTTTTCCAAAACATGGCCTCCTTGAACACAATAACAATAGAGTCTATTTGAGCTGGGCCAATAAGTTGTTCAAAAGATATCCGGGACTTGTCATTGAAAATTGCACCTCTGGTGGTAAGTGCATGGATTATGCAATGCTTGCCGTGCACTCCTTGCAGAGTACGAGTGACCAGGAAGACCCAATTCTGTAGTGCAATTGCGGCTGCAGCTCCTACAGCTGTATGTCCAGAACAGAGCACTGGTTTGGGCTTACCCGCAGCATGATTAGCCTGATAAAGTGAATGCTTTGACGTTTGTCAGCACTCTACTGGAAAGAATTCATCTCTCTGGGACATTGCCAGAGCTCTCTCATCATCAGAGTGCTATGATGAGATAGGCTATCGTTCATTACAAGTCAATAAGGAATGTTTTAAGGTCAGCAAATCCTTTCTGGCCTCTAGGACTGTCTTTCTGGGATGCCAATGTGCATGCATTGAGTATGGAAGCTGGTGATTATGCGTATATACCTACCTGGGAAGTAAAGGACCAGAAGAATAAGGAAATTCAGGGGAGAGGGGGACCAGAGATATCACTGGAAATACCACACCTGAAGGATATAGTTCGTGGAGTCAAGTGTATCTATCCAGTAACATTCCAATGCACTTGTGAATGGGATGCTGCCAAAGAAGCTGTGGCTGTTACTCTGCCACCTGCTCCATGCGCTAGGTTGCTCAAAGTAGCATCCGAACTAGAGGTATAGATACAAAGATACCATCTCGATATAGTTGCTCTGGTAAACTTTGAGCTGTGCAAATTGATGGTGAAGTAGCCTGGACGTGGACCATTGCTGAGTACCCTCTGTATGGGTTGTACCGGTAAATCCAATAAATCCAGGCGTATTCACGGGGATGAAAGTGGGAGAACGGTGTATATCCATTTTTTAAACCAATAAACTATACACGAATGACTTGGAATGAGATTTTTTGCATTCATGCTTCTACTTACTAGCAGTCCAGTCCTCCTCGCTCAGTCGTCCGACATGGTTGTCTCATAACGTTGCAGGATTGCAGCATAATCATTCTGCCATTCTTCAAGCCAACTAGTCGCATCAACTATCCGAGTACTAAAGCAACTCAAGGTAGGATCAACAGCCTTCATCCGTCCGATCAATCCCCGCAACCTCATACTGCACTCTTCGACACGAAAACTGTCCTTCGTTAGGCATTGTCCATATGTGTTCGACGGATCAGTCGACGCCACCAGGGTGTTCACAAGCACGAAAAGCGAGTAAACGACCATTGGGGTAAAACAAAAAATTGGGAGGTTGACAACTAAGGCTGCGTCCATCTCGGTAGCAGTAACGATAACAGCGTGGCAATGATGGACCAAGGACTGTAGGGCAGTCTTTAAAGGATCAATAATCTTGACGGGCCGGGGGAAGTCCTTGAAGGCGATACGTCCAGGGATAAAGGGTGCTGCGAACATTGGCTTGTTGGTAGGAGTATGCAAAACAAGCTCGTGAATATATATCATAGCAACGTGACGCCAGATTTTGAGTGTTTGGGATGACGAAAGACTCGGCGGAACTTGTGCGGCCCATGTATCCAGCTTGTTGATCAAATTCTCAATAGTAGCATATGTGCTATAATCATTGCCGTCAACGAAAGTTTCCATCTGACAGAGATAGAGTTGGTCGAATATCTCTTGAATCACTTGAGTAATGCGTACGACCTGGCAGAGCAGAAGATCGGACACGTCGCCCTTACTCGCAAGCTCTGAAACACACTCCGAATGATAGTCATTCCAAGGGACTGCAATTGACCGACGTGTGCTCACAGATGATGCTGAGAGAGCCACAAAACATGAAAGCCATGTTCTTCGGGCTTCAAGCGATTTCGGGTGTTCGTTTCGGCAGAAGTAAGCAACCGGGGAGGGCTGTAGCGAAGGCCCAGCAATACCAAGATCGATGGCCATGTCGGACGCCAGCTGGACCAGCTGATAACAACTTCCCTGCTGGCCCTTCCTTGTGGGCTTATTCCAGAAAGTGGCCACTAACAGTGCCTGCACAAGCTCAATGGACCTCTGTCCCCTCGATATCACCTCGTTGCCTAAGGAATGTATCGTCTCCCGTACAAGCTCATCATGTACTTCTAGATCGGTTCCCTGCATCTCCTGCGTCGGAGTGTATGCAAGAACCGAGAGGAGGAGAATTGGGGATTCTGTCCGAAGTTGGTGAAGATTTGTTGATAAACGAATAAACGGCCAGGCAGATCCTACGTCGTGGACAAAATGGTTAAGAAGATCTTGTTGCTTGTCCAGGCTTATGCGATGATCTAAAAACGATAGAATTGCATCATTCTGGCTTGCCAGTAGAAGGATGCTACTAGACTGGTGAATGTCCATATTTCTGCTGTTTTGATCCTGAAGCGCTGCCTGAAGCTGTTTGACCTGAGTCTCGAGTTCAGCAATACGATCTCGCTGGAGGCGAGGCGCTGCGGGGAAGCATTGGAGATTGTTGCGGCTACATCTCTCACACATGTCTCCCGGGGCTGTGCCTACGTCGCATTTGATTTTGAGACGATGGCATTCTTCACAAGCTCGAGTCCGCTTTTTCATGTTGTTCTTCGTTTCAATGTATATGAGGACGGCGAAAAGAATGAAAGCATGGAGAGTTGGACTTTGCGAGCTCTTGTATATAGCATGCATGTAGTACTTATCTCAGTGGGACAGATCCTTACAGAAGTTTATGTTTCAACAAATGGGATTGACTGATTCTAGTCGTCGCTTATAAAAATCTTAGACGATTGATTCGCCGGTTGTCCACTTTCAATCGCGGCGCAGTCGTATCACTGCGTCGTCTCCATCATGCAAGATGTCGTCAACGATTGAGATGGAGGATCTTGAATAAGGGCAGTGCAATTACGCGAACCATAGACTCCGGCTCAGTGAGTGCCATAATATACTGTACTGCAGTCATGTTAAGTGCATCGGAAAAGATTATGAGTACAGCTGTAAATGCTCTAACAATAGACACCAACCTAGATGCCCTTCAGATAAGAAACCTCCAACTTTTGACAGTACAGATACACGCTAATATTTGTTATGCCTACTTTGAATCAAGCAGTCGCCGAAACGTAGTTACGGCCTGACTCACGTCAACTTGATCAGCTTGGCCACTCTCCAGCATCCACTTTCCTTCAGCACGACGCTCTTGCGCAATTTGCTCTCGTATCGCCCTGTGAACAGCCGTCCGGATACTCTTGCTAATGCCTTGAGCAGGGTACGCAAACACACCAAACATGCCAGCTCCAGTATTCGCTACTAAGCTTGTGACTCCTTTCCCCAGACCCTTGGCTACTCCAACAGCGCCCTCCTTCCTAGCTCCTTTATATGGTTCTACGACAACATCTTTGAGACCATCAAAGAATCCGAAGCCAAAGCTCTTGCCTGCCACAGCAAAACCGCTCTTCACATCGACCACTGGGCCGTGATCTCTGACAGTGCCGCCGTAGTGTCGAGGTAGAGTGTGCATACCCTCGGTCATTGCGAGGGGTATATCGACCATCATGCCCTGCAATGCAGTGGTTGTAAAGCCAGACAGGCTCTTCGCTGATGCACCAATCATCTTTGGGGCAAGCGACCCTGATTTCTCACTCTTGACGCTCTTCGATTGTGAGTCCTGTGAAGCAGGACGTGTCTGCGAGGCTTCGCCATCAACACCACTGTGAGTCGAAGGGGTTTGTGCCACCCGGGCTTGATTTCGTGCTTGTCGGCGTCGAAGGTCAGACAACTCTTCAAAGGGCTTGGTAAAAACCCCGGTAATGTGTCCTGTGAGATCTGTCGCTGTTCCTATGACTGCAGAAGCTCCACCAGATATAGGGTCTATTCGAGTTGCTTCAATGATTACTGTTTTTGATTGATAGCTGTAAGAAAGTCTTAGTATAGTGCCGGGGTATGAGAGCAAAAAAAAGACAGATGTGCTGGGGACTAACTTCTTCAGATCCTTCGTCTTGGCAGCTTTTTTGGCTTCTAAGATTGCCGCTGCCATCTTAGAAATCTTAATCGGCCGCTTTCCTGTCCTGCATGTCCATACCGCCGGTTGATTGGGGAGTATGTCACAGGACATTTTTTCAATAGGTAGCTGGCGGTAGAACGATTGAACAGCAGTCTGAACGCCAGCATCGGACTCCATTCTCTCAGCTATGGATGATGCGGCGATTGATGCCTCTTTTGTCAGACAGAACCGTATGGCTTCAGCGAGATTCTCTTTAGTCAATTCCTTATGTGGAATAGGGTCTGGTCCAGCGCCAGCTCTGGCAATCATCTGACCCCAAAAGGGTTGGCTATCAGGATACAATGTCAGTATGACAGGGGAAATTATTGCAGCAAAAGACATGACTTACTCTCCAAAGAATGGAACAATAGCTGTAGGCTTGCTGTTCCTTAAACCGCAAGCCGTTGTTCCTGCACCGCCATGATGAACAACCGCGGAGACATGTTGGAAAAGCCACTCATGAGGGCAATCTCCTATCCAGTAGACGTTTTGGATATTTGACCCTGAAAGATTAGACCAGCCCTTGGAGACTATTGCGCGAACATTGGCAGCCTTCACAGCTTCAAGAATGGTGCCAATCATTCTCTCGGGGTTTTCCAGAACTATGCTTCCAAAACCGATGTACACTGGTGGCGGTCCTGCATTGAGGAACTCGGCCAAATCAGGCGGCGGTGTATACTTGGGAGGGTCACGAAAGAAGAAACCGCATACATCTTGCAGCGTAGAGAAAGATTAGCAACAAATACTAAACAATCACTCGATGAAGTTGATGGATAGGGTGACTAACCTATGTATGAGGGCCAATCTACTGGCTTTGGTACGAGAGCTTCTGACCAGCAATATGTAAAGGGTATCTTCAAATTCTTGTTCAGCAGCGGCCCGTCAAACATGGGCACGTCCTCCAAATCAATCGATCTTCGCCATCTGTTGATAACGTCGCCCAAACTAGAGTCCGTTGTCAGAATTTCCCAGTGATAGAAATCTACCTTCGAGCTTATAGAGGAATTCTTACCCTTGCCAAGTCAACATTTCTACCACACCATATGATAAATAATTTCCAAGCGCCGGGTCATTGCCCACGTTCTTCAAATTGGCGAGTGGATGGGGGAAGGCTTTGGTGCTGCTCCAAGGCATAGTGAACATGAGATGGACGGGAATGCCCAGTGCTTGGGCACAATGGATATGTGCGAAACTCGGCGGATTAGCAATAATTGCGTCTGCGACAAAGGGAGCACCGGTGCGTGGGTCGGACTGGATACAAGACTGCCAGCATCCTTCCAACATATCCTGAACCATCGATCGCTTCTTTTGGATATCGCCGGCAGCCAGAGTCTGTATGCTTGGAATTAGGCCGGGATTCTTGACCATGTATGCCATGAGTTCGGCCGGGTCGCCTCCAATTGGGAAGAACTCCAACCCTGAGTCCATAACAAATCGCTCAAAAACATCATGGGTTGCGAGTCGGACGCGGTGGCCGTGCTTCTGCAGTTCGGTTCCCAGGGCGATGAAGGGTTGCACATCGCCTCGGCTACCAACGACTTGAATTACAATGTTCAACTTGAAAGGGCATGAATAGGAACTTTTGCGGTGATAGTCTGCAAATGGGGTGTACTCCGGGGCGGGATCGTCGATCGCATCGTCTGAAAGTATGGAATATATGGTTGAGAAGCGCCGAAGATTTTGAGAGTCGCAGTTGATCTCCACACGAGCGTCGTCTTTTGGCAGTTAGCGTATTATTCACAAGTCTGATTGGCGAGTGACTTCGAAACGTGCCTCCAACCTTGACATCTTTCTCAACTATGGCATTGAACGAGAATCCTTTCCAAGGACTTGCCGGTGGTGTATCTCCGGGCAATTCTGCTGGTTGGCTTGCTTCGGCTATGTTATTTGAGCTCGCAGCTCCTATCGAACAGGTAGACGCATCATCAGGGTAGTGGTTTGGTGGGTGGTCGCCAGGCGGGCCAGAAGAATGAGTTTCACGTTGATTGTCGCCCATTTTGAGGTTTGACTGAATGATCGTAGGTTGTGTAAAACGAGTTAGGCAATTGATCAGATGCAAACATGGAAGCAGATTGCTGCATTTATTAAACAATTTCTAGTGTTATAATTTGCGAAAAAAAAAAAAAAAAAAGCCATTGCGATTCCATTACGTGGATATACGCGGCTTCTGACTCTGGCCTTCTCGTTCCTCGTTCATTGCTCCTCGTTTCTCGTACCTCGTTTAAAGCCTTGGCTACAGTCAGTTAGACCATCAAGCCAGTTGCATTGCTGTGAATGTAACTGGCCAACGGGCCGAGGCGACCACTCAGTGACACTCACCCCTCAAATCGAGCTTGGGCCACGCAAGCTCATGAACTACACTACTCGTACTGTAGCTGAAACAAACGAACTCTAATCCTGCAACCTGACACACTCGTAGAGCTGAAGAAAG
>JABGLY010000325.1:0-65261 GCA_013623525.1 Fusarium dimerum | reverse complement strand
CTCTCTCTCTCTTTTTTCTTCTTCCATTTTATCAAACGACGCGGCAAGGATGTAAGAAAGCGCCAATAGAATATATGGAAAATGAAAAAATGTCTATGGTTATTCTAGGATGTCTCATTGTGACCGCCCTGCAGTTTGCCATCTAGCTTACTACCTGCTGACAAGACATAGTAGAAGAAAGAAAATATCATGACTTGGCCGCCATTTCTTGCAACTTTTGTCCAGCTATGACGACGAAGTGCGGAAAACGCCCAATAGCCCTCATTGAACACAGGACCAACGCTGCGTTGTGAGAAAATGGCATCATTGCCATGTAAGAAATTCGTCAGGGAGGACGTCGTAGGGGCGGATTATCATGCTCGAGGTTTACCAGTACTTGACAGGTGTTGTCTTCGGTCAATATTGGATTGGATAATTATATAACTGTATTATTCAATTTCTATTTGATTGTGAACATCTTTGTCGCTTGCCAGTATGAGTTTGCGAGCGCCTTCTTCCAGTCTGTCCCTTTGTCTGGAAATTTAAGTGTCCCCCGCCTGTGAAGTTATAATAAATGACAACCAGTAACATCCGAACAGATACATTTCTGGCAGAATATACTAGAACCTCAAGAGCCAATAACAGACAGTACCTACAGGTGTACATGTAACAAGTACCGCCAACCTTAGTCTGCAACAAACTTCAGCGCTGAGAGTAGTAAAGGGTGGGAGACTAAACAGTGGCTTCTCGGCCGGTTCAACACAGCACACAAGTCAGATAACACTGTTACCTCCGATCAAGGACGAAACAAGATAACTTTGCCCTTGACCTAACTAAAACTCTAAAGCTCCCAGCATTGAATAACTACCTACTCGGATCTAGGTGCTAAGGCCATAACTCAGAGGATTGCATTGACGAACTCTGGGATCCAAGATAATAGAAATGGTTAGCTTTGACGAGTCAGTCAGTCGAAGGACGCTGAATTAACAGGAAGGACGGGAACATCCTAACTTGATGCAGTACGTACTTAAGTAAGCGCATCTATCACGGGAATAGGGAATAAGCAGTCCAGAGGGACATGGTCAAAAATTAACCCAATCACATTCAGGAGACTTCAAAAGGCGCTATAAGCCCTACTGAGGAAAAAATCGACCTTGTCCAATTTGACTATTATGGAGTAGGTAATATCATCTGCGTACTTTTTGTCCGTGATTGCGGAACGTCTAGTCCCTTGAAGCTACCCAGTGGGGAGCCTGTTTGCGTGTCCAGTCTCAAGGGCGTAATGTTGTTCCGAGCAAGCAAACTTTATTTCGTAGGTACCTATCCTAACATTGAATGAGAATATGAAGAAGAGGGATGCCGGGAGAAAGGCAACGAAGGAACTCACGCGTAGAAGAGGACGACTGGGATAAAATTGAAAAGGAGTTTTGCTGCAGCTGAATTAAACATTACTGGGACATGAGATAGGTAAGTACACAGATGTAGCGCTTTTGACGCCCATATCTCTGGGCACATTCCCTAATATCAGGTACCTCCTCTATCAAATACCTGATCTATAGCCGTTTGTTCAGCGCCCAGGCCCCGGGTCTAGACCCTTCAAGTGACTGGGCATTACATCATTTCACCTGCTCTTACCCTCGTTTCCCGTCTTTCTGGGAAAGGGCATCCCTGCCCAGAGGTCCCCCGTGGGTCGGAGTGCTGAGCCAAAACTGCCCAGCGCCTGCCTGGTGCTGAACCATTGGGAATCGTCTTTTTTTTCCCCCCTGCCTTCCTTCAGCTCCTCGTTCTCATCCTGCCCGCTGTTGTTCACCCGCACGTAGCCCACCGTTCATCGGTTGTTGCCTGCTGATCAATCCATCGCTCCCTGCTCAAAAGAGAGGCTTCGCCTGAACAACATCGTACAGAGTGCAGAGGTACGGCAAGCACACGATCTTCCCGATATCTGCATCTACCCAGTTCTCAAGGCCCCAACCGAAACATTACATCTGCCTCCCGTCGCTCTTTCACTCCCGGTTTCCATCTTCGATGATCTTTTGTATCCCACGACAACCCCCGTCACGTCACGTCGCCTTCGATACAACACTCCTTGTCGCGAATCCCTAGGGCAACTTCTTCGTCTCATGCGCTGCTATTGAAGAACTGCTCGCTCTGCTTTTTCCCGCCTCTCGCGCCTTCTAGCATCGTGTAATGCGCTGTATCGCAGTTCTGCATCTCCGATTAATATGGCTAGCCCAGTAGGCGAGGAGAGCTGGCTTGCCTATCTCGAGGAGGCCATTCGCAACGCCTCTGACCTCGAGCAGCGAGTGAACGTTGTTGAACACTTCAAGCGCGCCGTTGGCGCAGAGCCAGGTAGCCTGCGCATCTGGCTTTCTTATTGTGATTTTTTTTGGTCTCTATGGGAAGCTACGCAAGCGCCTTCAGGTCCTGGATGGGCCGACGAGGAACGCCTACTAGGCCGCGAACTCTTTCCGTTTGGCGCTGCACTCGATCTTTGGCAGCAAGGCTATGAGGCTATCCGATATCGCCTAGGTGATAGCCATTTGCTATGGAACCGCTGGATATCTCTTGAAATGGAGCTTCTTGCCAAAACCAGAACTCCCGAAGGCATCAAGCGTATCACGCATCTCTATCGAGACCGATTAGTGACACCTCACGTCACCTGGGAGGAAACATCTCAGAGTTTCTCCACTTTCCTCTCAGAGTACAACCGCGCCGCCTGGGAAGATACTATGAAAGAGATCACTGCAAATGCGCAAGAAACGAAGCGGCTGATTGCTGCTCGCGATCCTTTTGAGCTCAGGCTCCGGAAGGCCACTGACGCTGGCGACGTTGCAGCTCAGAAAGCTGCCTTCACCTCTTACCTCGACTGGGAGATGATACAAAGCAAGCGTAGCAACGACAATCCGGAAATCGGTATCGACCTCTGTCGCGGTCTATTCGCACGTGCGCTGACAAGCGTTCTCGCTACGGACCAAAGTACCTGGTACGAATATATAGTTTTTCTATCATCGAGCAATTCTGATCTTCAAAATCCTGGAAACCTACTCGATGTTCTTCGTAGAGCAGTGCAGCATTGCCCTTGGTCTGGCATTCTTTGGAACAGATACATATTATGTGCGGAAGAAGCCAAGTTGCCTTTTGCAGAGGTCGAATCCATCAAGCACGCCGCTACCTCAGAGGATCAACTTTTAAAAGACGGCATGGAAGGCATGATTGAGATGTACGTAGCTTGGTGTGGTTTCTTGAAAAGATCCGCAATAGACGCCAATGCAACGGATGAGGCTGTCGATGTCGCCGATGTGGGATTGGCTGCCGCCATTGAAGATGTCTCCGTTGTTGGACAAAGACTATACGGCAAAGATTTTCAAGGAGATCCAAAGTTCCGCCTGGAACGCATCTATATCCAGTACCTGACGGAAAAGAAGGGAGCCATTGACGAAGCCAGAGCCCAGTGGAACAAACTAGCGGCCCTGCAGATTCATGCGGACAATCATGATTTCTGGTTTCGATATTACATGTGGGAGATGCTCATATTCTCCTCGTCTACCGGTCACGATAATAGGAGCCCCACGCCATCATCCAACGGCACAAGTTTCCGCATACCGACTCTCGCAACAGGCGTGTTGACTCGGGCTGTTGCTCGTCGGACCATTGACTGGCCCGAGAAGGTTTTGGAAGTGCATATGCAGCACTGTAACGACTATGAGCTTCCGCTTTCTGTGCGCAAGGCTGCCGATCGCGTTCACAAGGTCGGTAAGGACGTCAAGAAGCGTCGAGAGCGCGAGGAGCAGGACAAGGCCAAAGCCTACGCCGCCTACTATGGCACTCAAGAAGCAGGTCAGCCCGCACAGGAAAGTTCACATGCTCAGGAATCTACATCTCCGGGCGGGTCAAAACGCAAGAGGGAGTCTATTCACGAAACAGGTGCTGACACCCAGAGTGCCAGCAAGCGCCCCAAGACCGATGCGAACGGTAACGCGCCCGAGCAAATGCCGAATTCACAATCGCTACAGCCTCCCAAGAGGGACCGTGAACATTCCACCATCCTTGTCAGCAACCTACCAGGCGATATCACACAGACCAAGCTCCGGCAATATTTCAAAGATTACGGGCACATCAACAATATTACTGCCATGGTGCGCGAAAGTAATAACACAACGACTGCTTTGATCGAGTTTAGCTCACACGAAGAAGCTCAATCTGCTCTTCTCCGGGACGGCAAGTACCTTGGGCAATCTCAGCTCAGCGTGCAATCAGGCCACGATCTAACCGTCTATGTCGCAAACTATCCTCCTGCAGCGGACGAAAAATTTATTCGCAACTTGTTCAAGGATTGCGGGGAAATTCTTAGCATACGATGGCCCAGTCTCAAGGTCAACACTCACCGTCGTTTCTGCTACATCTCTTTCAGAGACCGAGATGCATCCGCAAAGGCCATTCAGAAAGAAGGGCATATTCTTGAAGGCCGTTATAAACTGCTAGCGAAGTACTCTGACCCTAACCACAAAAAGGCTCGAGAGGGCGCTCTGGCCGAAGGGCGAGAGATTCACATCAGCAACCTAGATCGATCTGCCACCGAGTCGGACTTGCGAGAGGTTTTCTCCAAGTACGGGAACATAACCAGGATCAATATGCCACAGTCACTGTCTGGTAAAAACAAGGGATTTGCTTTTGTCGACTTTGCTACCAAGGATGAAGCAGAAAAGGCCGTAGCGGAAATGCACGGTACCAAATATCGTAGCCAGATTCTTGAGGTTGCCCTCTCTAAAGAGTCAAAGTTTAAGCCAACGGCTAGGACGGTTGAACCTGGCAATGCCCGGGCGTCTCCGGCTCGCGACGCTGAAGGAGATGAGGCCATGCAAAATGATAGTGTTGAGAGACAGGACAAGCCCACGGCAGCAGACATCTCGGCTCGCACCATAGCCCTTATGGGGCTGCCCGAGACAGTCAACGATGCTCGCGTGCGGGCTCTGGTCGAGCCTCTTGGGTCTATCGTCCAACTGGTTCTGGTTCCGGCCAACGGAGGCGCCAAGATCGAGTTCGCGGACGCTGCTGATGTTGGCAAAGCTGCTCTCAAGTTAAATGGCTTTCAGTTTGAAGGTCATACGCTTCGCACTGGCTCCGTAGATGAGCTCCGACAAGCTAAGGCCCAACACGTCCAGGATCGTATCGTCTATGGCAGCAAGCAATCCAAGAGCTCCCACTCGACTGCAGCAAAGGGGCTGATGCCACCACCAACACACATTCGACGCCCCATGGTTGGTAAACCAACTGCAAGGCGAGGTCTTGGGTTTACTAAGACTTCTGACGCTCCTTCGGTCAAGAATGGCGCGGAACCCACGAATGGAGAGCCAACGGCAGTTAAGAAGAGCAATGCTGACTTTAAAGCCCTTTTCTTGTCCGGTGGAAAGACTGAGACTTAGGGGGGAGAGTTAATAGCAGGAGGTGGAAGCTGTTGACTACCGTTGAATTCGCGATGGTCACGACATGTAGTATAATGTGTTGTACTAGTTAGTACCTAGGTACGATGAGATGATATCCAGAAGGTTCAGGAAAAGGAGGAAGATGTTTTTTTTTTTACTTGAAGAAGAGTTTGTATGTAATCACTGTCTACTATGGAAGAGACGGGTTCTTCTTTCATTCTTGTACTCTATGGGTTTGTGTGATCTCAATTCATCAACATGTCTTCCCAACGATCGTCACTTTATGTCACCCAAACAACATATGCCTGTGATAGATAATTTGCTTCTCACGTTACCACATGTGCGAGAAAGCTTTTGATTGTTCTTCTGCTGTTTTCTTCTGACGAAAACAACAAATTGAAATTCTTTCAAATTTATTTCCTCTGACTCCAATGGCTAGGCAAATACAACACGAAACTGTCTCCATGTGTGCACATGTGTGTGTGTGTATGCGCGTGTGTGTATGTGTGTATGTGTGTACAACTACACATATGCATGACCTTTGTATGTTTAACGTGGTGTACCAAATTTCTTTTAGACCCGAATGGTGTTTGAGGGCAGACTTCTACTCTCCTGGCCAAGATCCTGAGAAAATATTCTCTGCCAAACATCAAACCATTTTTCCTGTTGAGCTGTGGGGAGCTTGCCAGGCTGCTTGAAGGATCGGGTCAGCAGCTCTCGGAGTCGGGTTCTGAGGACCTTGACTACGAGCATTGTCTTCCAGTCTGGTACACAAAAACGGCCCCGGTTCCCATCAAGAACAATTACCCCTGAGTACATCTGGAAGAAACATGTTTTTTTAGTTTCGATATGCGACAAAAGAAGCACTGGAAGCTGCAAACTTACATCGCATCGTACATCGCCGCAGAAAAGTGCAATGGCAAAAGGATCGACCGCTGTGGCTTCATGGGCATGGTACACTCTGTGGCTGGATCAGTCAAAGATACTTGGAGATCCCTATCATATGTGTAGACCTACGATTTGGATTGCATGATATGATAGTAAGACAGCCACCTGATATCCCGCAGGCCGCGAAGGACCGACGAAGGATGGAGGCTGATAGCCTGGTTGGTACCAATGTTCCTGAATCCCTTGGATCCTGGTGAGTCACGCACCAGTATTTTGGGATAGAAGCTCCAAGCAATGATAGATGCTGAGATTATATCGTTATCACTGTTGGTATTTACCCGTCTGGGCATTTCGAAAAACTGTTGTTGCCTACGCCCCCTGCCACCAGAAAAACGGAGCCGAGACAATGCTCGTCGTTCGTCCTCTGTAAGTGATAGAAAGCCTGAGTCGGCAAGGGAAGTCAGTAGCTGACCTTTGAGATCCTCGATATTAGCCAACGTTTGCTGGCTCAGAAAGTTCTTGCGACAAAACTGGAATTCCTTGCCACTGCCCCCTGCAGATTGGCATACTCGCTTCCATGCCAGGTATGCATTGTATATGGTTAGCAGATCCGAGTCGCCCCGACGGAATGCCATACGAGCATTGTCTGCCTGAGTCCGCTGACCAAAGGGCGCAGAAAACGGTGACTTGGAGGACAGGATGGCGGCAACAGTTATCGCCATATCCAAGCATTTAAAGACGACACCAAGTAATATCAATTTGCCTAGGAAAACGTCCAGGGGTAACCTAGCAAGCTGGTGGCCAAGAGGCGTCAACTCTTCCGCTGCTGTCAAAGCACGTACGTCCACAAGTGCGTCAACCGCACGACGTATATTTTTCGCCGAAGGGGGGTCTAGGGCATCACCCAATGTTTCTTCGATGCCGCCAATTTTACAGATCTTGACACGTATTGCCAGGTCTTGTAAAGAGAGCCTCAGCATTTCGGGTGTCTGTTGATCGCTCATCAGATTGTCGTGGCGATACTTGGTAAACATATGGAAGCACAATCCCTCCTGAACTCTACCCGCTCTACCACGTCTCTGCTTGGCGTTGGCTCGAGAAATGAACGTATCAATCAGCCGGGAGAGCTGGCGACGCTCGTCAAAGCGCATCTCTCTGTGCTTCCCAGTATCAATCACGCAGGTGACATCGGGAATAGTGATGCCAGTTTCGGCTATGTTTGTAGCGAGCACGATTTTGCGTAGGCCTGGAGGTGGCACAAGGAAGGCTGCTTCCTGGTCTTCAGTTGCAATAGTCGAGTGCAAGGGATAGACAAGCCAGTCTTTGGCAAACCTAGGATCCCCGAGAAGAGCATCATTGAGGTTCCTGATTTCGGCAATGCCTGGCAGAAAAACCAGAATGGCCTTACTGTAATCTTGAAGATTGGGATCAGAGGCAATCTGCACGATCAGTTGCACAATCAGATCGATGTCAATCCGATACTCGTCGAACTGAGCAAGCACTGATCGAGTCGCCGCCGAGTATCCTGCAAGGCTTTTCGATATGTCGCTTTTAGGCCCCTCGTTCTCACTTTCAGCAACATCGTCGTCGAGATCAACCATTTTGTCGGACTGAGTGTTTGCAGGCTGGTAGCCAGTGATCTCAATGGCATCCTCAAGGTACTGAACTTGAACCGGAAAAGTTCGGCCAGGTACGTTCAGGACGGGCGCTCCTCCAAGATAAGCCGAAAACCTCTCAGCGTCAACAGTGGCAGACATGAGGACGACCTTTAGGTCTGTACGCCTCTTAAGCAGCTTTTTCAAGACAATCAACAGGAAATCGCTGTCGATCGATCGCTCATGAACTTCGTCAAGGACCAGGTGAGTGACCTCTTGAAGGTCATTCGAGCCTTCCAACATCCGCATAACAATACCTGTGGTCGCGTATACTAGTCTGGTCTCACGCGACGTATTCGATTCGAGTCGGATTGAATAACCGACGAGGGACCTGTTGGTCCCTAAGTCGCCTCGGTTTTCGCCAAGCTCTTCACTTACACGCCGAGCGAGAGAGATGGCCGAAATACGCCTAGGCTCTGTGCAAAAGATCTTGCATGGTCTTCCCTGAGAGAGTTGATGCTCCAATAAGAAAGATGGCACTTGTGTACTTTTCCCACTACATGACGGTCAGAACAGGCATGTGTATTTAGGGGCTTCGGGTGCACTCACCATCCAGTCTCGCCACAAACGATAACGATTTGGTTCTCATCGACGGTTTTGAGCACCTGATCTCTAAAGTGCCACATGGGCAGTTGCATCCGTGATTGCTTGTGGTTCATTAGTTCGATCAGTCCAGCGACGTTAGTGTGCCACATGCAATCACTTACCAGCATGGTTTGGTATTTCCGTGTACTGAATTTCTCAGTCCATATCCGTTGCAAATGTTCGCTGTTTGCCGCTGTTTGTCTCGCGCGATCTTGACTTCCATCATCGCCTGGGTCCTGCAGGTTCTTCGCTGCTCGACCTCGGAACGCTCCCTGGAGGATAACGCCGTCTTCGAGCTCCTGGTCATGCCGTTGGCGAACCAACTTCCTCAATTCTCGAACCACAGTACGGTCTCGTTCATCAAGATGCTGCCTCCTTGCTTCTGCCAGTTCGAGCCAAACGTCTCGCCAGACCGGGGGGAGCCTTAGCCCAACCTTTTCATCTTTGCTGTTACCGGAGAAGGTATAGAACAGGGCGGCAGCGGAAATGAAAGCCTCCGACTGTTTGGAATCGGGCGTTGCGAGGCCTGTCATTGTAAATGTGAAGTGATAGGGGTCAGTGATGATTTCAATGTCTGAAGAAGTTGCCGCCTCTGGAAACTCCTGGGCTTTTGTCCAGAAAATATCTAGGGAGTGACGGTTTGCAAAGGAGGAATCGGAGACGAGAATGTAGGAGATCTTCGCTGAGGCGTCTCTGGTAAACTTTTGTCAGCAAATCGCCTCAGCTATTAGCTTGCATAGAAGACAGTCTTACCTCGACCGGCAGGCTTCTTCCAGAGCTCTTCTTGGATGAACTCCCGTCCACTTTCCAAAATCTCGAACCGCAATCTTGGTGCCGTCAGCCGAGTTTATGATAGTGCGGCTCTGGCCGGTAGTGGCATCAACTTCGCTCTGAGGCAGAGAATCAAATAACCCGCCCAGAGTGTCATCATCGTTGTCGTCGTTCACCTCGGCTAGAACCTCGGCAGCGATACGATCGGCCTCGTCATTTACATCATTTTCTAGCTTATTCTCGGATCCTACGTCTTCCTGGTCGAATGACTTTTGCAGCAGGCTCTGTTGTTGCCTCTTCAGCTCCGCAAAATGCTGCTCCAGCTCGATCCTTTGGGTCCTCCATTGTTGCTCAGCAAGGTACTTATCAAAAAGAACATCAGCCTCAATCTTTCTGATTTTTGCTTCAAGCTTGGCCACAGCAAGCTCCTCGTCAGTATCCAATTCCTGCGAACCATTCAGCTGGCTAACACCACGCTCATATTCCAGTAGCCTGGCTTTCGTTTCAAGATACTGTGGAACAAGCTCATCCGCTTCAAGATCGATGTCACAAGTGACTGTAATCTTTTTCGCTGAACTTGTGCCATGAGAGGATTGTGTCTTGGAGCCACTCAACTTGGTCTTCCCCCCATTGCGCGATTCGGTGTGACGAGGAGTGTTGGGCCGGGTTGGGATCGGACTTTCTTGTGGCGTATCTGTTTTCAATATACCTAGTCAGCCATGTACGGTCGGAGTTGTGCCGCATTCTAACCTACCAGTTGTGCTTTTTATGCCTGTTCTGGGCTTGCTTTCATAGGACGGGAGCTCTTGCAACGGGCACTCACGCGCCAACCAGTCCAAAGCTTCGTCCAGCCCCCAGACCGAATCTCTAGCAGCAGATGGTACATTGGGTGCAATGTCAAGTATATATCGAATGGCAGAACCAACGCGATCTGGTGGGAATCCAACCGCCAACAAAGTCTGCTGGAGAGTCCAAAGTCGTGTGATCATATCCTCCTCAGGGGGTACTTTACCAGCTCCTGGTGCTTCAGATGAAGCTAAGCTCGAGGCTGTGAACCGGCTCTCTGCTTGAATCAGGTCAAGCACATGATCCATTAAGTCTGGGGGTAGCCACTTGATGGTATTGATAGAATCAGATTGTCCACGAAGTAGACGGCGATCTGTCTCAAGCCGAGCGCGTTGTCTTTGAGCATCACGGTTAACCTTGGCAGAATGCTTCTCGACGAGCAACTGTAATTCGCTTTCCTCGAGCTGCTTCTCAAACTCTTCGGGGCTCAGAGACTTCTCCTCAGCGGTAGATTTTGCTGTCGTGTCGGCTGATGGCGGGGCATGGCTTTGTGTCAATGGAGGGGCATTATGACCCTTGGAACCAAGTTTGGTACTTGCTTTCGGCTCCGGCTCACTGACTTCAGGTCGTGGCTTCGAAGCGACCGAAGTGGTTGCGAATCCACGAGCTGGATTGCTGGGAGCCTTTGTCTTTTTCTTCTTCGCGCCCGCCATGGGCAGTGGTTGGAAGTGGGAGTACTGTAGGAGTGAAAGAAATAAAGCAAGTTGGTTGGCCCTTGATGAAGATAACCAGACAAAATGGACTCAGCAGTCTAGTGTGATTGACGTTTGATTGAAGCGGGTCGACAGTGCAGGTTCAGAGTAATGGCTATCCGTCAATTCAGGCTGTTGATGGAGAAAGGGCTGTAAATATCGAGCAGCAGGTATTTCGAGGATAGGCATGTCTCTAGGTGGATAAGTAACGTTTGGCGTTGAGTTGAGCAAGCAGCTTCAGTCTAGCCCCAGGTTCCACCAACAATGGGCCAAACTTGGCGGAAATCAGAATACCATGGACTGACTTGTTGCCCTGCCTGGCGGAGACTGTGACGCAAGGTCTGCTGGTATTGGGCAGAAAGGGTGAAGGGTTATTATGAGTTGAAAAAAATTGAGGGAGAAAAAAGGGACTATACCTACCTACCATAGGGTAGGATTATTTTTGTTCGGGAAAGATTATATATTAATGGACATTCGAGTTGAAACTTGAGACGCTTGCTGGCTGCATGCATGCTCTACTGGACAGGGAGCGAGATACCTACCTATACTGTGGTATTTGAGAGGGCTTTAGTCATGTTGAAGTACAGGGGGCCTTAGTATGGAGTCTAATGATTTGATACTTCTACTGTGAGATTGTTGGATGCGTCATAAGTAAGTGTTTGGATTCCATCTCATCTTAGGCTTGCTCAAGGTGATCGACTTTCAGGGCTCTTAACCCCACTACGCCCACCACAGCCAGAGTCATCATACTTCTGACACTTCTGGGTTACAGTACAGTACATATGTCTGGGGGGCCTAGGTACCTATAGTAGGCACGTAGGTACTCGTATTTGCTATAGTGAGTCTTCATTGGTAGTAGGCTGGGTGAGAAATTTTGAACAAAACATGGATCCGTAGCATTGTTCTTCAGGTAGCACCTTAGGTACGTGGGGTCGGTCAGTCAGTCATCCGGTGTGTGTGCGTTTCCCATTTTGCCATGTGTAGCTAGTTAATTTCCATCCACCATCCCGATATTCTCAGTCCCTTGAGTTGAATCTCTTGTACAGTGACTCAGTCTCAGCCTCCGTCGTTCACATACACCGACTTTGTTCTCCGTCAATCACCCCTCGGACGAGGTTTCACGTCCCCCCGTTTGGTGTTTGTGAAATCTGGTAGCCCCAGATGAGTTGACTATCGCAAGTGCTCATCCTCGTGCCCAATCTCTACGATGTCTAATGAAGATGTCTCCGACCCCGGCGCTCCGACCGGCTTCGACGTTGCTGCAACCAGGAAGGCGTTAACTTCATCTTCGACTTCCGTCCGGATAACCCAACTTCGTGGAATCGAGGACAAGGCTACACAGAAATGTACGAAATCCCTTGCAGCGCCATGCTGCCTTGCTGCTACCGAGTTACACTGCTAACATGAATTTACCCAGCAATCGATAGCTCCGTCGTGCCTCGTATTCTCCAGCTTCTTTTCGGTACCTATGCTTTCTATATCGATCGAGAGTCACGTTTGGCTGTCCAAAAATGCCTTGCTTCTTTGATTACTGCTGGCATTGAACCAAAAGCTCTTGCTATGTTCATTGGAGCTTTGCGCAAGGAAAGCCAGAAACCAGGCATTGCCACTTCAAGCGCCTTTGTCTTGGTCGAATGGTGCAGCCTTCTCATGCAGCACCTTGCCGAGTCTGGTCTCTGGGATGAGTTCGCTACCGATATTCTTCAGGCCGACGCCGATTCCCTCGAAAAGTGTGTCCAGTCCTCATCTCGCAAGTCGGTTGCACACTCTGCGCTTGTGGTAACCCGTAGAGGTATACGGAAGCTCCTGCTATCTGCCGACACGAGTGAGAAGCGTTTGACTCATGCCGTCAGCACTCTTACTGCCAAAGGGCCTCAGCCTACTGCGAGAAACGCCATTTTGCTTGGGGTCCTTGCTGGTGTGTCCGCTCGTAAAGACCATCTGCGGCCCGTACTCGAATCTCTGAAACCCAAATACTACGACTTCTTTCAGAGGGAGCTTGTAGGCTCTCGTGTCGCTGTTCCAGAACACCTTACGCTGGGTTTGAGTGATTTCTTTGCTTCCTTTGCAACCCCAGAAGAGATTTCTAAGGAAGTGATCCCTGGTCTCGAAAAAGGTCTATTGCGAGCTCCAGAAGTTACGCTCGGTGGCGTACTCACCCCTCTTGTTCACTCGCTTCCAGATAGCTTCGACCTGTCTAAAATTCTTGATCAGAAAATCCTCAAGTCGCTGCTATCCAACGTCAAGTCTACCAATGTTGCCATCCGTGCTGGTGCCATTGATGCTTTCCGCGCAATGGTGGCCAAGTGCCATGAAACTGACTCGATGAATCACGTTATCAGCGAGATTGCCACGCCCTTAAAGTCTGGCAAGCTCACATCTCCCGACCATCGTGTAATGCACGCCCAAATGCTCGAAGTCGCTCCCCTGTCTAAATCGAGCGCGGAGATAGTTGTCGAGGCTACAGCCGCCGTAGCCGGCAAGGAAGGTAACGAAGGCGCTCTAGTTGCCGAAACTTCCGCCCTTGCAAAGGCTGTTGGCTTCATTCTACAGAATCAAGGCGAGATCTCTAAAGCCGCCCTGGATGCTTTCACCAAAGGACTTGCGGAGAAGAAAGCACCATCCCGAAAGGCATGGTTACTGCGTGTTGGCCAAATCTTGCAGATGCTGGCAGATATGGATTCGATCACCTCTGGAATGTCCAAGTTTGTTGAGACTGTGGTATCTAAGATTATACCAACTTTTACCGAGGTTGTCTCGAATGCCGCCGCCGCGGCTCAGAATGGGCTTATAGTCGGGGCTTATATTCTGATCGCAGTCTCCCCCTTTGTCAAGCGTCATTTTTCCGGTTCATCTACAGAGGTAGCTCTTGTCAAAGCGGATGTACCGAAGTACGCCCTAACCTTGGAGTCAAAGTCTGCTTTCCTCCTTAACCAACGCATTTATTCCAAGCTGACTGTAGAGGATGACTTGAAGTGGTTCTGCCAAGCTCTTATGGCGATTTATGGCGATGTTGAGCAAAGAGCAGATAGTCAAGTCACCCTGGCTTGGTCCGAAGCAGTTATCTACCTGATTACTGCCCACAGCGTTCCTGCTGCAGTACAGCAGCAAGCATCTAAGGCTCTCTCGAGACTTTATGTAGAGAACCCAGGGAAGGTATCTGCTTTTATAATTGACGGCCTTTGGGATATCCTAAAGAATGAGGGCACCCGTGGCCTGGAACACTCGCCGAATTCTCAGAACCTCGTTCAGGCTGTAAAGGCTATCTGTCTTTCATCCAAGGATGCTGAGAAGTATGGGCATGTGCTCTCTCAAGAACATCTTGAGCTTCAAGCGTGTTCGCTACTTGTCATCGCTCGCCCAACCCTGATCCCGAGGGCTAATTGGATAGAGCTTTGCTTAAGAGTGGAAGTTGACCCCGGAAACCTGGTCCGAAAACATGAGGATGACTTACTGAGGGAGATAGAAACCAGAACTTCGCGTGCTCAGAAGGTATGACTTCCTAGAAAGATAACACAGCCATGATCTGAACACTAATCAAAAACTAACACGAGTAATAGTCTGACCAGGTGAAGAAAGCAGCATACAATGCTGCAGCTGATTTAGCATTTGTTGCTCCCGATACCATCATTCCCCGCCTGCTTGATTTGATTCGTCACGACCTCAACGCCGAGCAGCTCCAAGATATTGGTCCTGTCGAGGCCGCCATCTTCAGAACGCCTGAAGGAACTTGCTTTGTCGATGTTCTTGCCAAGAAGTCTCAGACAGTTGTGAACAAGAACGACAAAGACTATGACATTCTCAAGTGGGAGGAGGAGCTCAGAAGTCAGCTTGAGAAGAAGAAGGGTCAGCAGAAGAAACTTACACCTGACGAGAATGCCAAGGTGAATGCCCAATTGAAAAAGGAAACCCAGATCAGAGAAACGATTCGAGAGATCGAGGCAAAACTTCTTCGAGGCATTGGGATCATCCGAAGCCTCGCAACGGGTCCACCAACAGACGCTGCACAGTGGCTTGGCCCAGCAGTATCGCTACTGCTGGGTGCCATGGACGCAGGTGCTAATTTGATAACTGGCGACGCCGCGCCCTTGACCTTCATCACCTGCTCTGAGAAAGTCACTACACGGTTGGGTTCCATGAGGCCATTTGTGGGTGTTGCTACACTCAGACTCCGGCAAGTATCGCTACCGGAGAACTACAACGAAGAGCCCCTAGAGGACCTTGTGACCCGAGTGCTTTATCGTCTGCGATTTGCGGGCGAACAACGCCCATTTGATACAGTATCTCTGATCTATGTCTTGCCTCTTGTACTCGACACACTTCGCAAAGGAGGTATTGGAAGCACTGATGACGATGGCGACGCCCAGCTTGTGTTGGCTTTGGAGTTTCTTTCTTTACATACTGACGTGTGCACTGATGAAGCGGTGCCTCGTGCGGAGCTCCTATCAACACTCATCACCTCCATGCAGAAATACGCCCACCACTATAAGCTGATCAAGGACTGCTTTGCCGACATGTGCCGCTGCATGGCTCCGAACATGAACCGCGAAGAAATGGTAGTATTGACGAAGGGTGTTCTGGTGCCAGAAAGTCGAGTTCGCTCGGCCGTTCTGCAATCCATCAGTGCTGAAGTCGACCTCACGGAGCTCGGTTATTCAAGTGAAATCTGGCTGGCTTCTCATGACGATGAGGAGGAAAATCAAGAGCTGGGACGTGATATTTGGGAGGAAAGTGGTTTTGAAGTCAATGCCGAGGTGCCACTGAAGATGCTCCCTTACCTCGAAAGCAAGGATGCTCAACTCCGCCGAGCTGCAGCCCGCTCCCTTGCCGAGGCAGCTCAGCTCCATCCCGAATCGCTAGAAACCGTGCTTGATAACCTCAGGTCTACGTATACGGAGCTTTCTAAACCCAAGGTTCAGCAACTTGATGAGTTTGGAATGCCTAGAAAGATGGATCTTTCTGACCCTTGGGAAGCAAGACAGGGTATTGCGACAGCCTTCAAGGAACTAGCCCCGGTTCTAAAGTCTGATCAGCTGGACTCATTCTTCACCTTCTTGATTGATGACGGTCCATTGGGCGACAAGAACGATGCAGTCCGAAGTGAGATGCTGGATGCATCTATTCGTACCATCGAGGTTCATGGCAAAACGGTCCTCGACCGCCTAATGGCGAAATTTGAACAGACTTTGGAACAGCCCGACAAGAACAGTGAGGCTGCCGATCGGGTCAATGAGGCAGTGATTATCATGTACGGTGCGCTAGCTCGCCATTTGAACCCCGGTGACCCCAAGATTCCCACGGTCATCGATCGACTGATAACCACGCTGAGAACTCCGTCAGAGACGGTTCAGTTTGCGATTGCTGAATGTCTACCACCTTTGGTCAGGGCTTGCCCAGAGAGAGCAGGTCACTATTTCTCTCAGGTTATGGAAGAGTTGTTATCTTCGAAGAAGTATGCGGTCCAGCGAGGTTCCGCCTATGGTCTAGCTGGTCTCGTCATGGGTCGTGGTATCAGTGCCCTCCGAGAGTATCGCATTATATCAACCTTGAGGGGTGCGATGGAGAACAAAAAGGAAGCAAACCAGCGTGAGGCAGCTCTTCTTGCTTATGAGTTGCTATCGAGCATGCTCGGTCGACTCTTCGAGCCCTACGTCATTCAGATTGTCCCCCAGCTGTTGTCAGGCTTCGGTGACAGTAATGCAGACGTTCGAGATGCCTGTCTTGCAGCCGCCAAGTCATGTTTTGCAAAGCTCAGTTCCTACGGTGTAAAGCAGATCATGCCGATTCTCCTTGACGGTCTCGATGACCAACAGTGGAGAACCAAGAAGGGTGCCTGTGATCTACTCGGTGCCATGGCTTATCTTGATCCTCAGCAGCTTGCCAACAGCTTGCCGGATATTATCCCACCGCTTACCGGAGTTCTGAACGACAGCCACAAAGAAGTTAGAGCCGCGGCAAACAGGAGTTTGAAGAGATTCGGCGAGGTTATCACCAATCCCGAAATCAAGAGTCTTGTGGACATCATTCTCAAAGCTCTCAGTGACCCTACCAAATACACTGACGAAGCCCTGGACGCTCTTATCAAGGTCCAGTTCGTTCATTACCTCGACGCTCCGTCTCTTGCCCTTGTCACCCGCATTCTTCAGCGTGGCTTGGGTGACCGATCCAATACCAAACGCAAAGCAGCTCAAGTCATTGGTAGCTTGGCTCATCTCACCGAAAAGAAGGATGTTATTATTCACCTGCCTGTTCTTGTTGCTGGCCTCAAGACTGCCATTGTTGATCCAGTCCCGACAACCCGGGCCACTGCCTCCCGAGCACTCGGATCCTTGGTAGAGAAGCTTGGCGAAGATACTTTGCCCGATCTTATTCCCAGCCTTATGCAAACCCTCAAGTCAGATACTGGTGCAGGCGACCGACTTGGATCCGCACAGGCACTCAGTGAAGTTCTCGCCGGTCTGGGTACCACAAGATTAGAGGAGACGCTCCCGACAATTCTCCAGAATGTGGAGTCTTCCAAGCCTTCTGTACGCGAAGGATTTATGTCACTGTTCATTTTCCTTCCAGTGTGTTTTGGTAACAGCTTTGCAAACTATCTCGGCCGCATTGTACCGCCCATCCTTGCTGGTCTTGCTGATGACGTGGAATCAATTCGCGAGACTGCTTTACGTGCGGGTCGTCTCCTTGTCAAGAACTTTGCTGTCCGTGCCGTCGACCTCCTGCTCCCAGAGCTCGAGCGCGGTCTGGCAGATGACAGTTACAGGATCCGTCTGAGCTCGGTGGAACTCGTAGGTGATTTGCTCTTCAATCTCACAGGCATCAAGGCCGGCACTGAGCCGGGAGATGAGGATGACGAAAATGTCAAGGAAGCGGGCGCTACACTCAAGGAATCTCTTGGTGAAGAGAAGCGGAACAAGATCTTGTCAGCTCTTTACGTATGTCGATGCGATACGGCTGGTGCTGTTCGGTCAGCTGCGATTGCGGTCTGGAAGGTCTTGGTCCATAGCCCCAAGACTCTCAAGGAACTTGTACCTACCCTTACGCAGCTCCTCATCCGTCGCCTGGGGAGTTCCAACATGGAGCATAAGGTCATTGCCAGCAACGCTCTCGGAGAACTCATCCGCAAGGCTGGTGATGGCGTGCTCTCGAGTCTTCTGCCTACTCTCGAGGAGGGCCTACAGACGTCTACGGATAGTGACGCAAAGCAAGGCATCTGCCTAGCACTCAGGGAACTCATTTCCTCTGCTACTCCCGAAGCACTAGAAGACCACGAGAAGACACTAATCTCAGTTGTTCGGACCGCCCTTACTGATTCGGATGAGGAGGTGCGCGAAGCTGCCGCCGAAGCCTTCGACTCACTTCAGCAGATATTTGGCAAACGAGCAGTTGATCAAGTGCTGCCATTCCTTCTCAACCTCCTACGTTCCGAAGATGAAGCAGACAATGCTCTATCGGCTCTTCTCACCTTGCTTACAGAAACTACTCGTTCCAACATTATCCTTCCTAATCTTATCCCCACGCTGACTACACCTCCTATCTCTGCATTTGATGCCAAGGCTTTGGCCTCATTGTCCAAGGTTGCTGGACCTGCGATGAACAGACGCCTTCCCAATATTATCAACTCGCTCATGGAGAACGAGATCAATTGCGCGGAAGAGAACCTTCGCGAAGAGCTAGCGACCTCTTTCGACACCGTCATCCAGTCTATTGATGAATACGATGGCCTCAACACGGTCATGAACGTTCTTCTACAGTTATCGAAGCACGAGGATCATCGACGACGTGCCGCCACCGCGCGCCACTTGGGCAACTTTTTCGCGGCCGCTAGTGTGGACTACTCAAGATACAACCAAGATATTGTCCGAACCCTCCTCTACTCCTTTGATGACAGGGACATGGAAGTGGTCAAGGCAGCTTGGGCAGCGCTCAGTGGTTTCACCAAGAAGTTGCGCAAGGAAGAGATGGAGTCTCTCGTGATATCGACCCGCCAAACTCTCCAGCGCACTGGTGTCGCAGGTGCTAATTTGTCTGGTTTTGAGCTCCCCAAGGGTATCAATGCCATCCTGCCCATTTTCTTACAGGGTCTGATGAATGGCACTGCTGACCAGAGAGTGCATGCTGCGCTTGGTATCTCTGACATTGTTGACCGGACTAGTGAAGCTTCGCTGAAGCCTTTTGTCACTCAAATCACTGGTCCTCTCATCAGAGTGGTGTCGGAACGCTCTACCGAAGTCAAGTCTGCTATCCTCCTGACTCTGAATAATCTGCTCGAGAAGATGCCGACTGCGCTCAAGCCATTCTTGCCACAACTCCAACGCACATTTGCCAAGTCCCTTGCTGACACTTCCAGCGAGGTGCTCAGAACGAGGGCTGCCAAGGCACTTGGTACTCTGATTAAGTATACACCGCGCATCGATCCTCTTATTGCTGAGCTAGTGACTGGGTCAAAGACGACTGACCCTGGTGTGAGAACGGCTATGCTCAAGGCCCTGTACGAAGTAATCAGCAAAGCCGGCGCCAATATGGGAGAAGCGTCTCGAACGGCTGTCCTTTCTCTTATTGATATGGATGGCGATGAGAAGGATGAGGCAATGACTGTAACGAACGCAAAGCTCCTGGGTGCTCTCATTGGTGTTGTACCTGAAGATGCGGCCACCAGTCTGCTGAAGCATCGGGTTGTTACACCTCACTTCAGCAACTCTTCAGTGTTGGCTTTAAACGCCGTATTGGCCGAGTCTCCGGATAAACTACTTCAAAGCCCCTTGGCGGAGGATTTGCCTGAGCTCTTGAGCCAGGGGATCGCCAGTAAAAACGTAAGTTGTGCTGCTATAGAATCCATTCTGAAACCAGTATCTAACAACAACGGGAAGGTGTTCGTTGCCGACAACTGTATTCTGGCCACAGGCAAGTTTCTGCTATCTAATGCACCAAAGACCTTTGAGGCCACAAAGTGTATATTCGTGGCTTTGGCCTCCGCAATCGAGCCCGGCAACCCTACTGACTCACGGCGACTCGCATTGGTCATCGTCCGAACTCTTGCACGAGTTGACATGGAGATAGTTCGACCTCATCTCTCCTTGCTGACGCAGCCCGTCTTTGCCAGTGTAAGGGATCCTGTCATTCCTGTCAAGCTTGCTGCAGAAGCTGCGTTTGTCGAGCTCTTCAGCGTAGCTGATGAAGAGAGCCGCGTGTTTGATAAATTCATGGCTGGGCCAGGAGCAGAGCTGCCTCCCAATACCAAGAGAAGCATGGGTGACTATTTTAAACGAGTTGCTACAAGGCTGGGCTCTCAGGCTCGCGAAAGACGGGAAGCAGAGGGTGGGCAAGGTGGTTTGGGTCTATCAAACGATGAGATGGAAGATGAGAAAGAGATTTGGAGCGTTGGCAGAGCCAATGCTGGGGGTGACGTGTTCGCCTGAAAGTAGTGTTCTAGTGTTCATATGCTACGTTAGGTAGAGACAATCAAATCTATGAATGTTGGGTCTGGTAGTATGATGCCTGTATGACCGTGGAGCTGGTGGGAAGAACGCCGTTTTTGAAAAACATCTTCAGAGAGCCAATTCAAGCATATTAGCCATGCACTCCTAGTTGCATCGGATAGATGGGTTTGTTAGTGCCCTCTTCTGTCCTGAAGAACCGATAATGTTAGGGCAAGCAAAATCTATCATACACAAATACTGTTGATTTCACTTACGTCCTAATCTAATTAAAGAAGGTGGGTGTTAATATTACGGGGGGAAAAAAGATAATGCTTCACGACTGATGGTCGTCGTTTAGTTGTGGCCGTCATGACAAGCTCAAGTTGACTGTCTGTTTTGTTACCCTCAAAGATGGCTGCAAGGCAAACCCCCACTATTTCGGTTTGAGCTTGATCTGAGATTGGCCATATTTCGACATTGTGGCAAGGTCAATGTCACGTGATGTCCGGCGGTGACTCATGACTCTTGGAGAGCCCTCGCTTACTGCATCAGATGGGGCCTAGCGCACGTGAACCCACAAGAGGGATTGATTGTGTGTGTGACTGAGAAATTCTGGCCTTGCAAACCCCTCTCAGACTTCATCCTACATCCATCGAGGACCGGCCATCACCACAAACGACAATCAAGATGTAAGTCATCCGATGCGAACATTCGATGCGATGAGACGATACGGCAGGAACACTGGAAGCATGATGGCAAAACAACTTGTTGTGCTGATGACATGAAATGTGTTGCTGCCTATTGTTCAGAGTTTGGAATTATATCATGATGCGTTACAAGATGATGAGCATCGAGGGCGGGAAAAAATAAGAGTGAAATGGCTAACTCTATGTTTCTTTGCACATTTACAGGGTCAATCTGCGAACTCAGAAGCGCCTGGCCTCGTCGGTCATCGGCTGTGGCAAGCGCAAGATCTGGCTCGACCCTAACGAGCAGAACGAGATCTCCAACGCCAACTCTCGCCAGACCATCCGAAAGCTTGTCGCCGATGGCCTCATCATCCGAAAGCCCGTCACCCAGCACTCTCGATCTCGTGCCCGCGAGCTGAACCTGGCCCGAAGAGAGGGCCGACACCGTGGCTACGGTAAGCGCAAGGGTACCGCCGATGCCCGTATGCCTAGCCAGGTCCTCTGGATGCGCCGCCTCCGAGTCCTTCGCCGTCTCTTGGTGAAGTACCGTGCCAGCGGAAAGATCGACAAGCACCTCTACCACGAACTGTACCACAGCAGCAAGGGTAACACCTTCAAGCACAAGCGTGCCCTTGTTGAGCATGTACGTGATGTCCCCAACATCACCTGTCAGATTTGGTGACCAAGGAGTTTGAGTATCTGTGCTGACATAGATAACAACAGATTCACCGAGCCAAGGCTGAGAAGCAGCGCGAGAAGGCTCTCCAGGAGGAGATGGACGCCAAGCGTGCGAAGAACAAGGCTGCCCGCGAGCGCAAGGCTCAGCGAGCGGAGGCGAAGCGAAATGCTCTCCTCGGCGAGGAGTAAACCTGACGTACATGGACGACATCTCGGTCTTGAAAGGAGGCTGCATACGGAGTCTACGGGCTGGGTCTTTTTTTATGCCCTTCTGGTTTCTACAGTCGTACCGGCGGGGGTTCTGGCATGTAGCATTGAAAAAAAATATGGAATCGATGATACTCTGATGATTGGATGGTTTCCCAATACTTTGCTACTTGTTCCCTGGTTCTCTGGATATAGAGATAAGATCGTGTCTTGTCAACCTATGCAGTGGTGAATCGTATGATCGATCCCCTTGGTACGTTCACATTGTGAAATAAGGTAAGAAAGCGAAGGGTGTTGCGCGTATAATGTTTTTGTTGCGAGAAGGATTGGTTGTTGCTCGTGTATGAGTAAAGTCGGTTCGTGAGCAATTGTTCTCTGGCCCATAAGAAACCACACTCTAAAAAAACAAAACCAGCGAAGTTGACCATTGAGATTTTGTTTATTGATGCACTCAAACTCGTATCCAGCGGTATGCGCAAAGGATAGAATTGTGTAACGTTTTTCTATCTAATTTCATTATATTTCTTGAATCCTGTGGGACGAATTATATTTTGGCTACTTAGTGTCCCAGATAGAAACGGGCAATGCTATTACATACCTCTAGAATCGTTTCGCAAGAACAAGTTGCAAGGAAAAGATATTTCTAAATAACCATGTTGGGGAAGGGCTTAAGATCATGAAATCGATCAAAATGCTGCCAAAATCTCTACTAAGGATGGATGCTCTACGGAGCTAAGGGGAGTGATGGTGAGGAGGCTGGAGCAACAGGCGAGACCGAGATCTCGATAGCTAGTATCTACTATTGGTACCTGATTTGCTACTTGAGTGGATAGGACAGTTTCAACGACCTAATTTGAGGAGGGGGAGTCATTCGAGATTTTATCCATTTTCTTGTGTTATCATAGGAGCTACCGACTGCCCCACTGAAACTCACTCGTTGTTGTAGGCATGGTTGATACGGTCTGGCCTGACCTTCTCTACCTGTCTGCCTTGGGTCGCAGGTGGGAAAGGTGGAAGTTGGAAGGTGGAAGGTGGAAGGTACATGAGCCTACCGCCAATCTTCTCGCCAAAGACCTGTCCACATCCCCACCCGACATCACATTTCCAGTGTCCTCAGGTCAGCCATTCTCATGTCATCCCATCCATGACGTCCTAACGTTCATGTTGCTTCCCAGCTATCAGCTCTGGCTGTAAATTGTTTGCTTTTCGGGGGCACAAGATTCCCCCTGTTTTTCCCAAGTGACAGATCAAACTTACTCATCTCGCTGTACTTGCTCTATTATTTTTGTGCTTCTCTCGTTCTATTCATCCTCCTCTCGTAACACACCCACGTACGTCAAGAGCTGACCGTTTTCTAAACCACGCCATGTCTCTTGCTGGTGTGCGTGGAACTTCGCGAGTCCTTCGCGGCATCGCCAAACCGCTTACATTTACGAGAAAATGTACGCGTCAATCTTCGTCTTTATCTTTGGAAGGACAGCAACAGGTTCGTTCAATTGATATCCTGGGCCAACTTCTTTTCAATCAAGACTCCCTCTAACAACTCTACCCTTCCGCAGTTACTCTCAGCCCATCTTGGAAAAGCTGACCCCGCCGTATTCGACATCATCGAAAAGGTCCGTCGTCCACCTTGCCCTCGACCATGCCACAGCCGCAGGTGCGGCTTGTCCGAGGCCAAGAACGCTGCCTATATACGCAGAACACAACTGACTGGCTCGTCCTGTAGGAGAAAGATCGCCAGAAACACTTCATTAACTTGATTCCTTCCGAGAATTTCACCTCCCAAGCCGTCCTCGATGCTCTTGGCAGTGTGATGCAAAGTGAGATATGTCCAGAGAACTGAATACACCACAACAGCATATATTGCAGTATAGTCAGTTGCTTGCTCAGCTTTACTAATACGTTTCCCTCCAATACAGACAAGTATTCAGAAGGATACCCAGGTGCCCGATATTACGGCGGTAACGAATATATTGACCAGGCAGAACGACTCTGCCAACAGCGTGCCCTTGATACCTTTAGTCTAGATGCAAAATCATGGGGCGTCAATGTCCAAGGTAAGGTCAAGACGTGCTCATTCTCTTTCGACATGCGCACGAAATTGTTCATCCCCGATCTGGGATTTTCTGGTCCTGATTCAGCGACAGCAAGCTAACTTGCCCTCCAAGCTCTGTCCGGCGCTCCAGCCAATCTTTACGTCTACTCCGCCCTTCTAAATACCCACGATCGCTTGATGGGCTTAGATCTGCCTCACGGCGGTCACCTGTCACACGGCTATCAAACACCTAGCAAGAAGATCTCTGCCATTTCAAAATATTTCGAGACAGTCCCCTACCGTCTTGACGAAGCTACCGGCTACATCGATTATGATAAGCTAGAGGAATTGGCGAGCATATACAGACCCAAGATCATCGTAGCCGGTGCGAGTGCCTATAGCCGGATCATCGACTATCAGCGCATGCGACAAATTTGCGACAAGATCAACGCCTACCTCCTTGCCGATATTGCCCACATTTCCGGCCTTGTTGCAGCAAAAGTGCTCCCTGGTCCTTTTGCCTTTGCTGATATCGTCACAACTACTAGCCACAAGAGCTTACGAGGGCCTCGCGGGGCCATGATATTCTACAGGAGAGGTGTGCGACGGCAGAATCCTAAAACGAAAGAAGATGAACTCTACAATCTCGAGACACCCATCAACAGCTCCGTGTTCCCTGGTCACCAAGGAGGCCCCCACAACCACTCCATCACAGCTCTAGCTGTTGCGTTGAAGCAAGCCCAGTCACCCGACTTCCATGCCTATCAGTCACAAGTCCTTGCCAACGCCAAGGCTTTTGCCAAACGGTTGAGCGAACCCAAAGGCAAGGGCGGCCTAGGATATAAGCTCGTTAGCGGTGGTACAGACAATCATTTAGTATTGGCTGACTTGAAACCACAAGGTATTGATGGTGGTCGTGTTGAACGAGTTCTTGAATTGGTGGGAGTTGCTGCCAACAAAAACACCGTTCCCGGAGATCGATCTGCCCTAGTACCAGGCGGCCTCCGTATGGGCACGCCAGCCATGACAACGCGTGGGTTCAACGAAGACGATTTCGTTCGTGTCGCCGATGTCGTTGATCGGGCTGTGACCATTGCTGGTCGTATTGACAAGGCGGCCCGCAAAGCTGCTGAGGCCAAGGGAGAGAAGAATCCTAACAAACTCAAACTGTTCATGGACCATTTGGGTGATGGCGAGACCGAGCCAGAGATTGTACAGTTGAGAAGTGAAGTTGAAGATTGGGTAGGCACGTATCCTCTGCCATGGGATGCGTCACGGTGATTTGGCGACAGTAGATACTCGACCGAAACTTCTCCCGAACCGTTTCAAACATTATGAGTTATGCCAATATGCACTATCTCGTGATCATGGTCTGCCATTACTCGAGAAATGAATGGATAAGAAGAGATATGGGTTAGAAATGTGCATACCTCCACGGAGGCTGCAAGGCGGAATCTCATGATGGCGCGAACTCGTATTGGAACTCCGTCTTGAATATTTTTTGTCTATTCTTGAGCATGTTGTCATGTGTTGTTCTGCATATAATAATCATCTATAATCAACTAGACCCTCAAATTCGAATTTCAATACCCTCGAACAAACAAACCAGATTGTGCCCCTATTTCGGTTCCAGATTTCAATCAAGATGATATGATGATAAAATGTTGTCTCGAGAAATACATATAAGAGAAGACAACAAGTCAGCTGAGCCTTTGATAACAGTCATCACATTGAGAGCCAACTAGGCGTCTCCTTTAGTGTTAGGAGAAGCCGCTCCGTTGCTCGTGAATTTCGCTAAGCTTGGTCTCTCACCCACGATCTTGTGATAATCCCTTAGGTTTGGTAAATCGTCAAGGAATTGGATATCTTCTTCTTCTGCCAAGGCATCTAGAACAGGCCACACGGCGAAATCGGGCAATGTAAGAACTGGCCCTGCCAGGAACTGTCCTTCTGCTGCCACCGCATATTCCTCCCAAATCTTGAGTTCATCTTTGATGGCTCTGACATGGTCGTCCATCCTATCAGTGTTGTGTTTTTGCAGCATGCGCCATTTCTTCAAGAGAGAGAGGCCTTGCTGGAATCGTGTGAGCTGGACAGCCAGTTCGGCGGCCGATCGAGGAGTGCTACCGGGCCTGCCTAGACCATAGCGAGAATCGAGGTAGAGCATGATGGCAATATCACCTTGTACCACCGACTTGTCCTTGTCTGTGAATTTTATGGCTAGATCTTCTATATCTCCTGAACCAGTTGACTCTTTCGAGAAGGCTGATGCAGAGTCTTTCTTGCTGCCAGCAGTTGCAACGCTTCCTTTGGCAAATTTGACATCGTACTCAGCGAGCATGAAGGTTATCTGTTTGTTGACGATGGGATCTGCAGAGGCAAAGAATCGAGGTGAATTGCTCATATGCAGCACATCGAAGCCCCTGCCGTAATGGGCATCCCAGTTGAAGTCGGTAGCATGATTTTCGGTGCCAAACGCTTTCAGCATTTCGATGGCTTCGGAGGTTTGTCCATTTAGGACGGTGTGGGCCGCCTCTCGAGTCTTGCTCTTGGCTCCCTGACCCCAGATAAGGGTCCCCTCGCTGTTCAAAAACGTGCCGATACTTCGGAAAGTCAGAGAGATGCGGCCACCCTTGAAGGCTAACTCGGAGACTGATTTCTCTCTATCAGATCGTTTGTCCTGACGGATGGCATGTAGCCATTTCATATTGCTCTCGAGGCCAAGGCGGCATAGTGAGTTGTGTGGTAACTTGGCACGTTGAGTTTTGCGTTTGGTATCAGCTGCCGGAACATCATCATCAGGCCGAGAAGGGTACTTGTCTTTCCTCTTAGTTCTGAAGACCATGGTGCGCTCAGCGCCCAAACTAACATTGGCAATGTAGGAACCGGGAACGATATCCAGCGTTTTGTCGCTATGTTCAGAAATGTAATCGCTGCCATCACGGTAGTACTGGATGAGAACGTGGTTAAGAGAGTGGCCGAGGTGCTTTTCAGTCACGTCCTTTATGGCTTGTACGACCGGTGAAAAGGGAAGCAAGGGCGGGGATTCATCAGATGGGTGTCGATAGACAGGAAAGCTACCATCTAGAGCAATCTCGCCTTGTACAGCCACTAGACGAGGGACATTGCCACCTTGATGGGACATGCGTTGCCATTGGACCTCGTCATGTAGCTTGTCAAAAGCGGTATCGGCAAGAGAGTCAGGCAAGATGTTTTCAACCACATCTGTATCTCCTTCGCATAGATTTGTCTGCTGAGTATGAGTGCCATCGTCAGGCTCGATATTGCTTCTGTCCTTATTGAATGCCATGCTTTTCTTTGTGGGTGGCTTGGCTGTAGGTTTCGTTGGAGCTATCTCAGGTTCAGTGGTAGCTGTATCGGGGTTGTGCCTTTGAAGAGTTGTATTCTCCTTGTGAGCAGCGGGGTCCGCCTTGATGTGAGTATCCTCGATAGCATTTTTGTGGTGTCCTACATGTGCTGCATCACAAGGAACAGCGGCGTCAGCTTCAGCCTTGTTCGCCTTTAATGGTGGTACAGGTGGTGAGTCAGTTTGCTCAGATACACATGCCGACGGAGCCCTTGTCTGAGGCGGAGGCTGAGCCGAAATGCTCGGAGCGGGGCTTGGTGGATCGGAAGCCAGTCGGACGCTTGCCATGTCTTTGATAAAGTCAGGCGTCTGACTCTTGCGATGACCGTCTGACTCTAGACATGGCTGGACGGTCCCTGAGGGTTCCGCATTCTTCATCTGTGACCGAGATGTGCAAGTGGCCTTTGTGGCTTTGATGTTCGACGTAGGCTTGGGCTTCCGTTCTGGCTGAAGGGTCTCCATGACTTCCTCAAAGGAGGCGATCTCACATCCAGTGAGCTCTATCAGAGACTTTATAGCCTGTAGTTTTCTCTTTTCACTACGATAGCCGCAGCAGTCATCGATAATAGTGATTGCCATGCCGTGACCCGCAGCGTCTAGGGCAGTCGCATAAACACCAATGTTGGCGAGCGAACCACAGATATAGAGCTCCATCACCATTTTTGCTCGGAGCATGCGCAGTAGCTGCGGTGCCTGAAAAGCGGAATAGTGTGTTTTTGTAAGTTTCATATCCGTCTTGGACAACATCTCCTCGATGGCGGAGGCTATGCGATTGCCGGGTGAGTTGGCTTTGACACACACGGCCTCATCATGGCTGAGGAAGGCCTCTGGATCTGGCTTGCTGGTCGCCGATTCAAGACCTTGAAGACGCTCCAGTACCTCGATCGGCAATACTGGAGGTCGCCGACCTCGTGAGGATTTGGTTGACTCCTGGACGATAGGTGCATCATCGGTAGCAATGATATGACCAGCTTCCGCAGGCCGAGTTTCGTCGAAATGGGACTGGACCCAAACAACATCACCGCTCGCGCGGAAGGCATTGGCTAGTTCTACTGTACGCTCCACGAAGCCCTGTGGTTCTGAGACAGGTAAGGCGCCATCTGATGCGATAAAGTCATGCTGGAAGTCGACTCCGATCAAAGCCTTTCGAGTTGTAAGCCGAGGTAAGGCTGTGTGATCGAAGGGAAACATTGCAATCAAAACTGAGCATATGCCGAGTATAATATAATGGTGGGTTCTCTGTCGATGACGTGCAACTACCGCCACGAGCGTTTGGTTTCAAAGACGTCTGGGTACTAGTTGTTAAGAATTTTGAGGCTCTCACGATGTTGATTTAGTTTCAAATAAGAATTGGGGAAGCTCTCCGTAAAGTGGACATGATATGCCGTGTTGAAGTGAAGATGTAATAACGTTAGCAAAACGCTGGCGTGTACAAAAAGCAGATAGAGGGGGCCCGTCGGTATAATTCAACGGGACTGCATTGTGAACTGGCGCATCCGACTGTTGAAGTTGTAGCTGTGATTGTGGGCGGGGATGCAGAAGAACAGAGAACGGAGCAATCGACAGAATGTGTGCACTTGCTCAGCAACCCACTTCACCTACACCGCACGGTTGGTTGTGCAGGGTTATGGTGTGTGTACCTGTGCGGTATTGCTTCTGTTGGTAGATGGCCACAAGAAGATGTGTGTAACTAACAGGTGTTATGTAGGAGAAAGATTTGAGGAGAATGGGATGGTTCTAGGGGAAAGAAAGATATGTAAGAGGCGGTCTACTATAGATGATGGAAGTTTAAATTCCGGTAGAAGAGCTGTGAGACACTAAGGAAGAATCACATTGGTTTGATGTGGTATAAGTCATCATATATCAAAACATGCTAGCTAATATATTGCCGATGGTGAGAGGTTAAATGCAAACAGGGGTCATGATGTGGAGTTTGCTTGAAGACGGTGAGAATAAGAAGCACTTACCTTGCAAGTGTTGGCAGGTTAGTTATTCACTACCTACCTAGGTACCTACCTACCTTCTCAAATGCCGATCATGTTAAACACGCATCTCCTTCGTTGAATCCAACCACCCCTGTTCATATCACAAATCCACCGCCTAACCTTTCTTGCGCACTGGGTAGGTATGCTGCACACTAATAGTAATGATGCCGAATTACCCTATACTGAAACAACGATGCCATGGAATAGAGGTGAAGTAAGGCCTAGTTGTCAAATAGGATCTATATCGTGTTTACACTCTTATTCTCATGTTAGGATTGCCATTTACCTCGTACCAAAGACTAATAACAACACTTCGGTTTCGGGTTGCTTGGATGAAAACTGGTATATGTAACCAGATCTAGCAGATAATACCTTCACTACAAGTACCCAGCCCACCCGCCAAAGCCTGGGCTATCACCTATGACTGGGAGTAATTGACCCGAGCTTTCTCCAGTGTGCAATTACAGTATCCTTCATCTACCACATTCTTGTAACACTACTATGTTCTGTTCCCATAACATTCCATTGTACATCAGCAAATGCACCACGGCATCAGCATATCCGACCTAAGTTTCTTCTCATGACCGCATGCTGCAGTTGTTCGCCACTTTCTTGCTAGTCTCTCTGCCTGGCAAGTCGCGTTTATATCACCACCAACGCGCATCCAAGTGTTCATAGCCAGGCATACAACCGACAACATTACCATGGCCTCTAAACGAAGTCTCTCGCCGCCAGATGCATCCGAGCCCGAAGCAAAACGTACTCGAAGTGAGATATATTCGACCGATGCAACACAGATGACTGAAGACGGGCCGCCTGCCATCGAATCATTGATGCCGACGCAGCATTCGCAGGCTAGGGCAGGCCTTCAGCGCTCTATAGCCTTGATATTGAAGCATGATGGTTTCGAATCAGCAAGCCCCGAAGCCCTAGAAAGCTTCACCGAGATGGTAGAGACATGTACGGCTGACTATCGCGTTCCTGACTTTGCCTAGCCGCTAATATGAGTTACGTTAGATCTTGAGGGCATGATTGATGCGGCCAAATCCCTGGCGCTCGCATCTCGTCGCGAACATCCTATTCCCACCGACTTTGAACATACGCTACGACGACACAATATTAGCATAGCATCTCTTAAACCACACTTGAGGCCACCCGTCTCTCAAGACGTTGTCACTCCTACGTTTACTGATCCCTTGCCCGACGATCAGGACGCCTACACCACTCTACCGCTACTGGATGAGGACTTGAGTGGGCAACCCGACAAATACGAGAAGGAGTACATACCATCCTCATTTCCCGATTTTCCGAGCAAGCATACATACAAATTCACGCCTCAAGAGGACACCAACATTCGAGATCCCAAGAAGATTAGGATGGAGGCCGCTAGAACTGCCCAACAGGGCGAGGATGCTCTGCGGCGACTGGTACGTGCATCAAAGATGCGCAAACAGAAAGAAGTGAAGAACCTCGTGGAAAGAGACATTCATGGCAAGGAACGATTCCGTCTTTGGGAATCTACAATGAAGCGCTTTATGGCTGCCGAGGGACGGGGCGAGAACGTTGATCAGATGGAGATTGCGGATCACAGCATGATTGTCAATGGTGAAGCCCTGTTTGCTCGGAAAGAGATTCCTCGGCTTGGGAAGCGATCGTCGGCCTTGTCAAGCAAGAAAACGGCATAATTGGTGTGGCCTTTAGCCTGATATTGACTTTGGTCAGGTTACACAGTATATTCGACACCCAAGGTTGATTTCCCTGGAAGTAGGTAGCTAGACTACTGCGCCTGGATGTGGACGCTGAGGGTCACAGTATGGACGTGGAGGTGCAGTACTGAATACGGACACAGCTCATAATTAGCAGTACACGGCACAAGGCCGCATTCAAATCATCGAGAGGGAACAGCTATCACTTGTTCTATATCATGGCTGATATGTTCATCTGACATGGAAAGCCTGATGGGTAACTATGGAGTGAGTGAATGTTCGGGAGTCTTCGTCGCAGGTTGATCGGCTTCAACTATTCTCTACATCGCATATATCAATCCACTTAAGGTACGTTTTATAGCACCTACTCACAACAGACTAGGTACCTAGGTACATGTTGTCATCCACTGTGGCTCACGTCGCTTGAAACCTACCCAGCCACAATTCTCCGTGGCTCAACACAACCCCACTTTAATTATCTTTGTCGAGAGTGGATACCCATACATACTTGCGGCCCTAATTTTTAACCCACACAAAAAATCCCAATTTTCTGCCGGCGAAAGGTTCCCAAGATCCGACCCAGGCCTACCTTGGTTTTGCAGAGCAGCCCTTGACTTCTTCTTCCTTATCCCTCACGCACCTCGATCCTCTGCATCGCCTCGTCACCGCAATAATGGCCGAACAATTGATCCTCAAGGGCACTCTCGAGGGCCACGTACGTCAAACCATTGTCAATCATCAAATCGCCTCCATCTGCATCATCGATCACGTCGTGGCATGCCTTTTATTTGTGTATGCTCGGTTGAGTTGATGCCAAACGGATGGCTACGATGGTTGGGATAGAATCTATTAGACTGGACACTGACGAGTATCATAGAATGGCTGGGTCACCAGCTTGGCTACCTCCATGGAGAAGTATGTTCAAGCCGTCAACCGATCTACCTTAGAATACATATACTGACCTGTTCACTTCTAGCCCCAACATGCTCCTGTCTGCCTCCCGAGACAAGACTCTGATCATCTGGAACCTCACTCGCGATGAGACCCAGTACGGTTATCCCAAGCGATCTCTTCACGGCCACTCCCACATCGTCTCCGACTGTGTACGTCCTCACAACCTTACCTACTGCCCGTGTCAGCAAGGGGGCACAAAATGCACAATATTGGACGAGGGCTGATTTTGCTTGTTGGATTTAGGTTATCTCCTCTGATGGTGCTTACGCTCTGTCTGCCTCGTGGGACAAGACTCTGCGTCTCTGGGAGCTCGCCACCGGCACCACCACCCGACGTTTCGTTGGCCACACCAACGATGTTCTCTCCGTTAGCTTCTCAGCCGATAACCGACAGATCGTCTCCGGCTCTCGTGACCGCACGATCAAGCTTTGGAACACCCTCGGTGACTGCAAGTACACCATCACCGACAAGGGCCACAGCGAGTGGGTCTCTTGCGTCCGCTTCAGCCCCAACCCTCAGAACCCCGTCATTGTTTCTTCTGGCTGGGACAAGCTCGTTAAGGTTAGTAACCAGTATGCCAATAGGCCCCTACGCCTGGGTCCTTGGATGATCATCCCTCCGCATTCTTGTTACATGATGTTTGCAACCCAAGTATTTGCTACTTCAGAGCCTGGCACGACCAGGCCATGAGACCACTATTCACCTTTGCCCTGATTCACGATCAACACAGTCGTTTTTATTGTCAACCCCATCGAAAACATTGGCTACCAGAAACATGACTAACTCGGCATGCATAGGTTTGGGAGCTTTCCACCTGTAAGCTCCAGACCGACCACATCGGTCACACTGGTTACATCAACACTGTTACCATCTCTCCCGATGGC
Organism: Fusarium dimerum; assembly: GCA_013623525.1. Taxonomy (NCBI): domain Eukaryota; kingdom Fungi; phylum Ascomycota; class Sordariomycetes; order Hypocreales; family Nectriaceae; genus Fusarium; species Fusarium dimerum. The sequence goes on along the minus strand of JABGLY010000325.1, from coordinate 32,498 downwards.
TCTCTCTGCGCCTCTGGTGGCAAGGACGGCACCACCATGCTTTGGGACCTTAACGAGTCCAAGCACCTCTACAGCCTCAACGCCAACGACGAGATCCATGCTCTCGTCTTCTCCCCCAACCGATACTGGCTTTGCGCTGCCACCGCCAGCAGCATCATCATCTTCGATCTCGAGAAGAAGAGCAAGGTCGACGAGCTCAAGCCCGAGTTCCCCGCTGCCGGCAAGAAGAGCCGGGAGCCTGAGTGTGTCAGCTTGGCCTGGTCTGCTGATGGCCAGACTCTGTTCGCTGGTTACACTGACAACATCATCCGTGCCTGGGGTGTTATGTCGAGGGCATAAATGCTCTTTCTAAAAATTAGGAGCGTCATGATGGGGACGAAGGCGAGCGGAAGAGGGTAGATCATTGGTGGGGCGTCATCTGGTTTGGCTTCCTCGTTTGGTCTTTATTGATGCAAAGGAAGGGAGGGGGCAACTGAAAACCTGACGAGGGCATGGACAGCATTTGCTGAGTTATAAGCTGCCCCTGAAAGTACCGGGATTCATCCTTCTGTTCTCAAATAAAGAACTCGAGTTAAAACACTATGATGTGCTGTGATGCTAGTGATGATGGTGATGATAAAGAAAGCTACGAGACACCGAACATACTGTAGGAAAGACACACGTTGTTTATGATCACATTCCAAAGGCTTTTCGGTTTCAGATGATCGTTGCGTTCGTCAAGGAAACAAAGTACGTTGCAAACGCTAGTTAACCTTGTTAAAACAGTAGCGATGTTTCGAGCCTGGAAAATGTGGTGAGCTTCATATCTCCCTTGGTTGCGCTACCAGAGTATCGTTAGCGTAAAAAGGTTGAAGAGGAAGAAAAAAAAACAAGAAATGGAGGAAATATAGACCAGTGATTCAGGACCCATGATAACCTGATTTGTTCATGGTATTGGTAGCAGTTGAAACGCCTGATCCTTCTAGGTGGAATGAAATAATACACATGTTCGTAGCCTTCCAAAAGATTATACCATCACCTTTCCACGGCTTCAGTCTACGTCAGCCAATGGCAAGTATGAAACAAAATAGTCTACTTATCCACCGCAGAACACCATCCTTAGTGAAGCCTAAGCCATATCTTGTTTTTCGCGTCTGATTACACGTAGCGCGTTGGTAAACTGTCCCCGCCTGGGTCGGAAGTCCCCTTATCCTTCACATAAATGGAGGCAAAGAAAAAGGGTAGCCTCCGTTCTTGATGCGGAAAACGCTGAGGAGGAAGCTGTAGACGAGAAACAAAATACCACCCCAAGCAATCACCGCAACCTGCTGCATCCTGGAGTCCGCGATGCGAGGGACCTTGACGGCAAGGGAGATAGCACAAAAGGACAAAATGCCGTCTATGAATTCAATTAGCATGAACATATGTCTTGAAACATAAAGATTAGTAGCTGAATCTTACAAATCGCGGCCACAATCTGTGTCTCAAGGCCAAACTGGCTTTGGAATCCAGGAGCAATGTAGTTAACCCCACCCCGTCCATCGCCAGCAACGTAGGGGACTTTTCGGATGTGGTTGAACATATGGCCACTGGTGAAAAGTAAGATTGAGATGAGGCTGATGGCGGCCCAGATGTTGCGATTCTGAATGATTGGCAATACGTAAGGTGAGGCGGTCACCAAAGCCGTACCAACACCCAAGATGACAACGGTAGAAGTGATCCATCGCATCCAATTGATGGGGCGCTTGATTGGCGGATGAGGTCGATCTGGCATGTTTCGAGAAATCCAGGCATGGACATGTTCAGCCGAAGTTTGTCTGTATGTTGTGGTTAAAGGTAATTGCCATCAAGTTCTTAAAATAGGAACTTACCCGCCGTTGAAGTCATATCTGATGGGATCCGGCTTTGCGACAGCGTGAGGGCCCGCAGTAGGTGGGAAGAAGAGAAGGACAGGAGCGGTTTGAAGTCCAAGCTATATAGCACAGTTAACAAAACAGGATCGTATGGAGTGATACATAGAGCTCTTTTAACATCCCATCAGCTTTACTTACAGATAGGAACGTTTCTCTACCATCGATGAAGTCCAGAGTGCCAAACAACAACCGCGACTGTCCAGTCTTGTCCCCTTTCATCCAGCTCTTGGACAGCAAATCCCATTCAGGCTGGAACTCGCGGCAGAGCTGACATGCGAATCGAGCATCAATGGCAGTGAGAAGAATGGCTACACTATAATCCCGGGGTACAGCTGTGAGGCTCTTGTAGGAATGGTCGGCAAGCTTGAGAGGTGTTGAAACTAATGACTTGGTATGGAATTCGTTGAATCGTTCGGCCGAGGATTTCTTGGAGGCCACGACGCCTGTCGCCAACAGAGCGAATGTAAAGAGTGAAGAAAAGAAACGCATTTTTTTTTGTCCCGAATCAATCTAGGAAATAGTAGAGAGTTGGAGAAGAGAGAAGGAGCAAATGATAATAATTATGGCCAATGGGCCTTGGGAGATGATGGCTTAGACGTTGATATGCTGGATACTCAAGCTCGCCAGCACCAAGTCGATGGAGCTTGGAGGTGAAGCTAAGGTGGCCTCTGAATCTGGTAATACTGAACTGCATTACATAAGCTAGCCCTCAGGTTGATTCATCTTTTTTTTTTTTCCAAGAGGGGGATGGGGGTGGAGCATCACGTGAAGAAAGGAGCAGCAAGTAATGTACTAACCGGATTTAGCATTATGTTTACCTACCTCTCCAAACCAGAAGCAAAACACAGGCTATGGAAATCGTGAACCTGTCCGGCTTACAACATCATCATCAACAATTCCATAAGCCCATTTTCAGAGATTCCGACAGAAAGCACCAACTATACCCATACTGTGGAAATTGAGAGGCGATATATCCTGAGTTCTAACCAGTTGCGCGCAGAATTCCTTGCATTAATAAGAGCCGCGACACGATGGATGTGAAATCGGGTGAGGTAAGTCGACGCGCAGCATGATAGACTACCGGAGCTGTTGCAGAGACTGACCAAGAATAAACGCAGCGCGCCTCTCGGATCCATGATCTTGACATGCAACATCAGAACAGTGTCCACAATATGGACCTTTCTTATCGAGATGAGGCTACACGCGTTCTCAAGCTCCGTATCCTTCATATGAAAGACCAGATGGCATTGCTCAAGGATTCTCTACTACAAAGAGACAGCAGCATTGCGCAACTAGGACAATGGAAGAAGGACGCTGTTGTCGAAATACATGAGTATAAGAAAAAGGTTGAAACACAAAACAAGCAAATTGCCAAGCTTGAAAAACGATTGAAGGATCTCCAGGTATGAATACCAACGTGTTGGACATTAGCCATTACGCAGCTTACACTTCTGCAGAATGAACTCGAATCATTCAGCGGTTCTCTCCAAGATTCGGAAAGGGTTCAACAGGAAAAGCTTTCCCAAGAACGAGAATTGAATAATCTCAAACCTCAGGTTGCGCATCTGGAAGCACAGCTCCAGGATCTGAAGGATGTCAGATCTCACAGAGATCAGTTGGAACGTCAGGTAGACTCTCTCAAGGCGAGTTTGGAAAAAGCGGAACGTTCAAAGGCGCAGATGCAGTCGATGCACAAGGACGACCACGAGTGGAAAGACATGTATCACGAAGCGCAGGAGACTCTCGACAAGATGAAGAAGGACCAAGGAAAGATGGTGAAAGAGTATGAGGAGAGACTGAGGGAAGCAAACGGTGAGAGAGAACGACTAAGTGAACGACTGGAGGACAAGACAAGCAAACTGAAGAAGACACTGTCGGAGCTGAAAGACACCCAGAAGGAACTCCAGGAATGCCGTAACCAGCTTGAAGCGACACGAAACCTCTCCCTGACCTCAGTGAGTCAGGCCAAGAAGAGTGCCCGGTTCAACTCTCAGCCCACCACCAAACGACGTGTTAATGAACTGAGCATGGAGGACACCAGCATTGGAACACCTGGACCTGACGAAGCTATTTCGAAGCGGCCGCTAAAGAAGCGTGCAGCCGAATATGCTTTGGTTGGAGAGAAGTCGACATTTTCAATTACGCCTTTCTTGAACAAGACAAAGGAAGTAGTGGAGGATGAGGCAGATGAACTTAGTGTGCTTCAATCACCTACTACGACAAAAACTCGGACGCTTGAAGTCCCTGTGGAAAATGGCGGCCGCGAGCCTTTGGAACTCGATGAACCCACTAGCAGAGCCATATCTAGTTCCAGTCAGGTCGTAACTGATCGAGATCACCAGCGACTCCCGTCGGACACGACTAAGAAATCTCGAGGTAGACCGAAGAAGGTGCTTGACGATGCCCCCAGTACTAAGAAGAACATGCCAGCATCATCTAGGGCATTGAATCGGGCGACCAAACCAAAGACGAAGAAAAACCTTGAGGTAGTTGCAGAGGAGCTGGAGGCTGGAGGAGAGGAGGATGCTGCATCTGGACAACAGGAACAACTTGCCTTCACCGAGACTCGCCTGCCTCCAAGTCTGAAATCAGGCCCAGCTACTATTGCTGTGCAGGACACGAATGCGAAGAAGAAGAAGCGCAAGGTCCTTGGCGGTGGTAACAAGACGCTATTTGAAGATGATGAAGGTGAGAATCCTGCGCCATCACGATCCTCGCGGGTGCAGCTAGGGCCAAGCCGCAATAAGCTCAAGCCGTCTCTCCTCGGAGGAGTGTCAAGTTCTTTTGGGGGCAACACGTTCTCGCCGCTGAAAAGAGATAGACGAGGTGTGCATGCTAGTTTTCTTGCATAGAAGGTGGACCTTGTTGGTTGTTTGTCTGATAAGTTCAAGGGCGTTTGGGTATGGTTTTAGCATGGATCGACAGGCCAGGTTATCTGGAGTTACAACTTTCAAACGATAAAGAAATTGATTGTCAAACATGCGTGTGCCCCGGGGATCAAAAACGACTTCTTGCATCATTGTGATTGATCTGTTCGTCCATGTCATGTCATTCGAGCCCTTTTCCCACTCCCTTTCTTCTTCTTTTTCTTCTCAAAAACCCATGCTCCCAACGTATTGGGGTAATCAAACCCTGGTAGGGAAGGTCTCTAGGGTAGCCATCAATACTTGTGAAGATGTGCCACTTGATTTCGAACAACCATCATTCATTACTCCTCCAGTCTTTTGCTTCGTTAGCTTTTAAACAATACTTTCAGCATTTCTCGGCTGAATCCTGGCTTAGCGAGACATGGCTAGCTTTGGAATTGTCTCCCAAAATTCCTCATGGTTGTGCTCGCGGCGACCTTTACGGCTTCTGAGCTGCCTTAGTACATCACCGATGCGGTGCGCCTCATCAACATCACGATGGAAGCAACGGCAGGGTCGTGATGCCTACGCCAGAGATGCTAAAGTTCAAGGATTGAAAAGCCGAGCAGCTTTTAAACTCCTGGAGGTAGCAGCAAAACCTGATGGAGTGTCCGCCATGCGAGCTGCCGCTAATATGCCTGTAGATGGATTCTAAATACAGATTTTTCAAGGGGAATGGACAAACTGTTGTCGATCTGGTAAGCCTACTGCCCAACAACTGAACATCAAGCACCATCTCACAAGCATAGGGATATGCGCCAGGAAGCTGGTCTCAAGTAAGACCAAACAGCATAGAGAGATTTACGCCTGTCCTAATTTCTCTTATTCAGGTAGCTCTCGAGAGGACAAGGCCCAATGGCCGAGTAATTGGTATCGATCTCATCCCAGCTCAACCACCCCGCGGTGTCGCGACTTTCCAGGGCGACTTTCTATCACCTAGCGTACAGGCTATGGTGAAGAGGTATATCCAAGATTCACACCCCCGGCACAAGTCGAGTAAGAACAAGACCACTTGCAGTGATGATGTCACCAACGACGAGGTCGAGATTGACCAGCCAAGCTATATTGACATGGAACGTCAAGGTGCAGCGATGGTACCCGCATATGCACAGCTAGAATCAGAGAGCAGCTCGGGTCCATCAACGGAACGTCTTGTAGATGTTTGTTCAATAGCCCTTTCTTGTCTTATTACCGATGCACCTTTGATTATGCTGACGAAACAACTAGGTCGTCCTTAGTGATATGTCAGCACCCTGGGAGCAAACAACGGGCTTCTATGTGAACAGTTTGAGTAATCCTTATCATAGGCTGATGAATACAAGCGGCAACGCATTTCGAGATCACGCTGGCAGCATGGTGAGAGCCAAGGAAAGCACAGAAAATTCAAATAGACCACACTTGGCTGACGAACTCCTAAATCTAGGATCTCTGCTACGCTGCTCTACAGTTCGCGAGTGATACACTCAGAGCGGGTGGCCATTTCGTCTGCAAGTTCTATCAGGGTCCTGAAGATAAGGAGCTGGAAAAGAACTTGAAAACTCTTTTTTCGAAAGTTTTTAGGGAAAAACCAGATTCATCAAGAAAGGTAACCGAAAACCCAAATGACTATTTTGACTATTCTTTGAAAATGACACATAATAGGAAAGCAAGGAGGCATACTTCATCGGGTTACGAAGGAAATCTGGCATTACGAGAGAGATGGGTGCGGGACCCGGAGGTCTAGGATAACATGGACGGTGAATATAATCAGGTATTCTAGTGCACGATAGGTGCTCGTGATAACATCGATAAAACTTTTCAATCCACAAGACAGATACACAATCATGACGGCAGCAATGCGCGAGAAGTTCATTGTAGAATTTTGGGAGACCTAACCACGCCAATTCCATGCAAGACCCATTTGCAAGCCGTGTCTCGGCATCAGTTGCCTCATAATCTGGCCGGAACTCCACCCAAGGCCGATACTTTTCACCAACAACTCCCTTAGACCTTGAAGCCACGCGAACGTCTGCGACCACGGGCACGCTCGAACTTGCGGCCCTTGGACTGGATGAGAGGCTTCTGCATAGGGGGTTAGAGAGATCTCGTACGATTCGACGCAGTTGGATTCCTACCTTGTGTTTGTGGGGACCGAAACCGAAATGCTTGACGGCTTCACGGGCGTTCTTGGGACCGCGGAGGATCAGAGTGTTGCCGCCAGTGGGAGCACGGAGGGCAAGCTGATCGAGAGTAATGGCCTCACCACCGGCAGCGAGGATGCGGGCACGGGCAGTAGCAGTGAATCGCAGGGCGGCGATTGTCACCTTGGGGAACTGAAGGAGTCGGATGTCATCGGTGACAGTGCCGACAATAACGACGGTTCGCTTCTCCTCCTCGTTGATGTTGGCCACAATGCGGGACAGGGACACGGGAGGTCGGTTGATCTTGGACGTAAACAGACGTCGGAGAACAACCTTGTTGAAGGAAGAGTCGGTTCGACCTAGAAAAAATTTCCAATTCATGTCAATTTACCGCCCAAAGATCGGTCTTCTTCGTTGCGTGGGATGCCTTGAGGCGTCGGGAGAACGTACGGGCCAGGAAGCGGTAGAGCTTCACCAAGAGCTTGAGGTAGACATTGTCACTCTTGGGGGCAGTGCGGTGAGTGCCCTTGACGTGGTGGCGGTCGAGATCGATACCTATAAGGTGAAGCAATCGTCAGCCATTGGACTCAAGCATGCTCAGAAATGGACAACGCTGTCTTGCGAGGGAACGCAAAATGGTGTCTTGGTCGCAGGAAAGAGGCCGGAGTGAACCATCTCTCCTACTCGCATACAGAGGCTGATTGCAAAAAAGCTTCACGTACCCATGGCGGCGGTTGTCGCTGTGAAAAGTTGGCGATGATGGGTGTGGAGATGAAGTTGCGGCAGTCGACTTTCTTTCGTGCACCTTTTTTTCGAAATTTCGAGGGCTCGGGATGGGTGGGGCACTCGCACAGTTGGCCCTCGCGTGTGCGGATGAAGGGCGGCCTGGCCTGGCAGTTAGGGCACGGCAAAAGTCTCGTGATAAATGCCCCACACCTCTTTTAGACACTTTTCGCTCACCCTCAATACCTAAGGTATCTACTTAGATAGGTAGGAAGGTAGGTATTTTGGTAGGGATTCGGGTAGGGTAGCTAGGTAGCTACCTAGGTATCTAGATACTAACAGCAGGTAATTAATTAGTATTACTTTTCAAGCACCCTGAGCAGTTGGCGAAGATAACTGATAATTGTTCAACTTTTTTTTTATGGCAGCTTGGCCAAGTGATATAATAACTGTCGATCATGTGTCTTAACTCCGTCACCAATGTCGAATCCAACCCAGTGTGCCTCCAGAGTATACTACCAATTCTTCTCCAAAATATCAATTCAAGCATATAGAGGTCTAGCCCAGGCATCTTATCTTGGTTATGCATAATCCAAGCCATACCTCCAAAATCCATCCTCCCCCCCTTTTGTTTTCATGTCAACTCCTTTGCCCTTACCTCTTTGATCAGAGCATTATGCCAGTATGTTGCCCCGGTCTGTGTATCCCACAAGTTCTCTTTGATGTCTATAGATTATTTTACAACGAATGAGGCTCAGCATCGGGCCTAAGGTTCACCAGAAAGTCGCGTGTCATCTCGAAGCTTAGCCAGCTCGAGGCCATACTGGGGGCAACTTTGAGGAGGTTGGGAACGATACCTTTGTACAAGCCTCTGATGCCTTCTTGCATGATGATGACTCGGATAGCATCAAGGATCCCCTTGTACTGGTAGCCCATGCCAGACATGGTATTGATCTGAAATCGGCGGCGAAGAACATCGCTGTATATGTCAGTGAATGGTCATTGATTTTCGTCGTCCTAACAAGCGTAGGCTTACAAAGGATAAGTGCATGTTTGAGCGACAGCTCCAGAGATGGCACCAGCGAGAAGCTTACGAGCAGCGCTGGGGTTCTGTTCTCCTTCAGGTGTCAAGTACTGACGTGCTGACTCGTATACCATAAAATTTAGTCCGACCTAGACTCAATATCAGTAGCTGGGTAGTATATCTATTGAGAAATTTAGAAGAGCCATACGTAAGGAGCAACGCCTGCAACGGTTGGGATGATGCCCCGATACAAAGCCGACATGCCTCCCTCGGTCTGATACATGCGCACCAATGTGGTCCACATGCCAGGTAACTTGTCAGGCCTCTCTCCCAGTTCCGAGAAGCTGGCAGATTGAATAGATAACCGCGTCCGTACAATATCGAGGGGGTATGTAAGAACAACCGAGGTAATGCCAGCAATACCACCGCATATGAGTCGAGTGAAAGGAGAGAGATCAGCGCCCGGGGACGATTCGAAAATATTCTACACCAACGGTTTAGCAAAGCGTGGATGAACTGTTGGTACGAGGACGAGAAGCTGTACCCGTTTGTAGAAGTTGTAACTGCTGAATTGGACAGCTGAATACGGAACGATACGAATGCAATTGGTGCCGTTGCCGCGCATGAAGCCCCTCCATCCCTCTTCCCTCCACATCTTGGCCAGAGCCTGGCCTACGGAGAGTTTGTATGCATCTCGACCAACGCTTTGAATTTGCATTAGGATCTTAAGTCGCTCAAGGGGGGAAACGACGGTTCTGGAGACGGCGCCAGCAACGCCGCCAGCGCAAAAAGCGGCGACGACAGGCTGAGAAAAGTAGTCTTGCAGCAGGAGAAGGCGGCTAGGAGCCACACCGTCAGAATTGACTACGTCGGGCTCTGACTGGTGAAGTGGTCAGCTCCATTGTGGTAGGTCGGATTGAGAGAAGCGCCAGAGTGGAAGGAAACCAGGGATTGACGTACGGCAGACATGGCGAAATGCGTTATGAACGCGTAGCAGCGCCTTCTCAACCACAGATAGACTGTAAAAGTTTCTATTCTTCTTTGGTGACAATACCGGTCGAAACGTGTGAGTTGTTGATATTGAAATGGAGGGGTTTCGGGCTCAACCTGCTCAAGGCTGCCGTAGGAATCTGAGCGAAAGCAGGAAAGCGACGCAATCTATTCGACAACTATTGGGGTCTCGGTTCTGAGCCGTGAAATGAAATCCCAGAGTGTCTTCTATGATCCAATGGCGAACGATGGCATACTGGGATCAGGAGGCGATGTAGATATCGGTAATCATCGGTGGAGAACGGAGAACGAGGTTCTAATGCCGCGATGGAAGTGTGAACCGTGAAGGAGCGATTTAGAAAACTGCAGGGTCGCAGAGTCGATAATGGCTGGCGAGACCAAACTTAATGAGAGAAATGAATCTGGATGACACTGTATCGCATAACCTGGGATGGGATGTCGTGGACTGTAATCAGTAACAAGCAAGACGGGCTCCAATTAATTGAGCCAGGGCTGGATGAGGCCTGAGGCGCGTGAACCCGGCGCTACGGATGACTCCGGGGAAGAGCGCGTACGGGTTCTCTGATTCCCCACAGGTAAGTACTATACTAAGTACCTGCTAAGGTGGTAGAAAAGCCTACCTTGTAGTAGGTAGGTACTACTGTAAATATCTATTGACACCTCCAACTCAAATACTTACTTACCTAGTATTATTGCGCTTTATAGTACGGATACTACCTACAGCAGGAGAGGTAAATCTTTGAGAACCAATACCAGCCTAGGTACTGTAGGTACCTACCTAGTACATAAGAGAGAGTGCATATCCAGTGAATACCGGCTAGATGTTGTTATTGGCAGCCGTTAACTGCATTATGTGAGACAATCGACTGCAATTGATCATTTGTCAAAGGTGATTGCGTAGAGCATCATGGTAGACAAGGTTTGATTGATTCATTGCAATCACCCATATGGTTGGGTTATAAATTCAAGGCTACCTGGAGATGAAGGTGATAGGAGTCGACTTCCATGTAATTCCATACTTGGAAAGCAGGGACAGCCACAGTCGATAGCATCGTGACTGGGTCGCGATGGTGAGGAACATGTGAACAATTCAACGAATATAAAAGATCGACATGTCATCTTGTCATCAGTATTCTGTGATACAGTATGATTGCTTCCATGAGCTTTTCTGGACATCACCCAACAGCGAACTCTGACTGCGCCGAACCTGTCGACTTTGACATGCATTGATGTCCAGATAACGAACTTGGTGGAAGCTACTTTAAGCCCCCTCATGCCTCGATGCAACGTAGACTGTTCACCATTTGATGGAAAAATCACACGTTTAGGTTCGTAATGACAACGGGACTGATGCCACAACATCATGGAATAGGAAGATACGAAGAGGCTCTGTGCCTACATAATACAGTTAAAGTTGTCTAAACTATTTGCGATATACTACCGTGTCAACAATGCTGGGTACGAGACTCCAGTCTTTTCACATTGACAATAAAACATTTACCCACGCCCAAGTCGATAGCGCGAGCAGAAAACTCGCAGGTCGTTGTTGGTCGACACTCCTCGGTTTGATCAAAAAGCGAAAATAGGACACCTGTCAAGTGAGAGAACCCGGGAGAGAGAGAGAGGGGGGGTTGGGGGCAAAAATCAGAAAACGAAACACCTCCAGGCTTCCAGTTGAGAGAACAAGGACTGATTTATGGGAGTAAAGCGACAGCAAAACTCTGCCAAATGCGCAGGAGCACGCTTTCTACTCGGCGACATCAAGGTCGTCGTGAGCAGGAGGAGGACTATCAAGAGCTGTATAGCTTGGTTAACATCGCTGGTCCAAGTAATCTTGACAAGGCAACTTACGCTTGCGCTCCTCTCCGTTAGTGCCGTTCTCTCTTCTGTCGCGATCATCACGATCATCCTTGGAGTCGCGCTCGCGGTCACTAAACAATGTCAGTCATGTACATTACAAGAACACGGGCGGAGATATACATACCGAGGATCAGGGCTACGGGAACGATCCCGGTCCCGACGGCTGTCACGATCGTAGTCACGGTCGCGGTCTCTGCGATCATCCTTGCGAGGAGAATACTCGCGAGTGCTGCGGCGGGGAGAAGGTGAGCGACCACGGCGAGGAGAACGAGCACCGCCACGACGATCACGATCACGACCTGATTCGAATCGCCAGGAAGCAGATGGAGGAGTTCGAGCCCACTGCGGGGAGGAGCAGTCAATACAATTAACTATCCTAGGGCAGGAAGGGGTGATGTGTCAACTCACCTCGATCTTCAGGATGTCATCACGCCCGAGACGCTTGTTGTGCATCTCATGGTAAGCATCATCAGCATCCCGACGATCTTCGTACTCGACAAAGGCGAAGCTTGATATGAATGATGTCAGATAGGGCATGAACTAGGCGAGAGGGTGCCAGGTACATACAGACGGCTGGATGTGGAACGAGGAGCAGGAATGTCACAGCGGACAAGGCGGCCGTACCTAATAGAAATTCTGTCAGTACTTCACTCCACAATAAACATGACTGAATAGTGCCATTGAGCCCCCTTTGTGAGCATGGAGTATCATGCACGCTCTCGCGTTAATGCTCAAAAGCAAAACGTTGGCTCGATCGAAAAGCGACTGCGCAAATGACGAGCCGGACTCATTCAGGGAGATGAGATAATGGGACAGAAAATGAGGCTCAAGGAAAGGGCGAACAAGGACGGAGGCGCGCGCGGAAACGGGTGGACGAGCAGAGGACGAGGATCCTAGACGATGTAGGCGTTACGGCCCAGGCATTGACGACATGGACAATTGTCGTGCCGGGGATAGGAACGCGGATACAGACGCAGACGCAGACGCAGACACAGACGGGGGCGCATGCGAGAACGGGAGGGCGTGGGCGAGGGCGAGGGCGAGGACGTGGACGTGGACGAGGTTGACATACCGTTCGAACTCGTAGGCGAGGTCGCGAGCGCGGGTGCCGTGGCTGAAGCCGGTCACGTAGAGGGTGGTGCCACCGCGAGACATGATTTCCAATGAAGAAGTACAAGAGGGAAAAAAAAGCAGTTATTAAAAAGGGATTACAACCGATCAGAGAAGTTCAAACAAGTCCGAGTTGGAAGTGTAGAAGCTGAAAGATGGAAGATGATGAGTTTGCCAAAGCCTGATGATTCGTTTGCTGATATGAAGGCTCGATTGAAACCGATGCACAAGGAAAAGCCCAGCTAGGGAAATATTTAATCCGTTGGCCGGCCGATGACATAACACTCCTAAATGTCTTGGGATTTGAAAAGTGGAACAATATGTACTCTAGTCCCTCAGGTACTAGGTGGTAAGTAGCGCCTATCGCTGGAGTTCTCCAGCACAGTGTTAAATGCGAAGATGCTAAGAGACCCTTCGATTCCTGCTCTCTTGGATGACCATAATAGCTCTTTGACTGGCACTTAAAGCTCGAGAAGAACCATCCGTCCATATACATATAATGTGTCTGGTCAAGACGTTGATTGACGAAACCTCACTCTCTGTATTAGAACGTAGTTAAACTGTTCTGAATCCCCTAAGCTTCAGATAGGTCGATGTATGTACTGGACATGATGCAAACACTTGACTGCAGCAACTCGGCTGACACTAGATAGCGGATGGGAGTTGTGGTGATATGGGACTCAAGATACTAAGATCGGGGATATCTGCATAGCAACATGTCGGGGGGCTCGGGTGTATACCCAGGCGGTACCCAGGTTCTTTGTCAGGAAACATCGCGTTAATTGAACTGCATTTGTACAGAAAAACAAAATGCTCTTCATCTTTGAGATAGCGAGTAACATTCAGTGCTCTCAATAAAAAAAATGCATCCACCATTCATTATCAACTCCGGAAGTCCCGGTGCTTTAACGTCCTATTGTCTTTTTTTAAGTTCCGAAAACACCGGCGCACTATGACGTTTACCCACTGCTGAGCCATGCCGGGGAACAGTTTACCGAGAACCGAATCTGTCGTGTACCAGTATGTTGTCTTTGATCCTTCATTCTTGATTCCTGCCTGATAGATTAGACATTCTGAAGGGATTGCGATGCAAGGACCGGGCTTTGCGAAGATGACCACATGCCTTGTGTCAAGATGCCTCAAGCGCCGTAGGATCCGAGCATAATGCACAGGGTGGTGGGTATTTAAGTACGTGGAAGACGTCGTCATGTCAGATTCCTGAATCATACCTACTTGTATCTTTACATAACCCAATCTTAGTATATGCTACTGTTTGGTGGTACTTAACTACTTGCTATTTGTACCTACCCACTCGGTGCCGGTCGTGATTATCACGATTCTCCAAAACAACATACTCCTCGACGACGGGCTTACACTGCCGACACAGGGCGAGGACATCCAGCATAACCTTGAAGATACCTCTTATTTAACAACCAAAATCGTCTCTCACGATTTTTACTTCTACAGGATATATATTTCGAGACTCTCCCATTCCACAACATACAACGCTCCGTTCTCCCAAGCAAAGCATGCCTCACATTTCCGGTGCGGCCCCACTATCCGGCCGGAGCATCGGGTCTCTACCGACCAGATCCAGTCCCAGTTCCCAATATGAGACATTAGCTAGCAGCCCACCACCTAGGTCCCTGGCTGAAGCCCTACATACGGTGGGCACGAACTTGGACACATCCGTGGATGGGGCCGGTTCAGAAACACCAAGCGAAGAGGACTACGATGAGAACGTTCGCCCATCCTTAGGAGGCCCTTCCCATCTTCGCAATCGTCGAGGGCGACCCTCACACCTGCAAGCTGAACTAGTTCCTCTCCCAGACACAGACATAGACAAAGACATCCAGGGTATTGCTATCCAGGGGTCGGTTTCCGGCCGTTCTTTCCGTTCTCGTTCTCGTCCTCGTCGCGATTCCGGCGTGCACATCGTGTCTGACGAAGACAAGAGTCTTCAGCAGCTTCTTCGAGCAAGTTCCCAGTTGGCACGAGATACAGCACAACAGGGCCACCGTCGCAAATTCGCTGATTTTGTTTTTACCAGACAATTCTCAGCATTTGATCGACAGAATGGTCCCTCAGCCAATAATCCGTTTTATGGATTCTACACTCTCTTCTGGCTTGCCGTCGCTTTGTTCGTTTTCAAAATATCTGCTAATAATTGGAGGACGTATGGTAACCCCTTTGGAACCCGCGATATTGTGAAGACCATGTTCTCGAGAGACGGTGTGTATACACGACACCTACTCCGTCCGATCTAGCATGCGGTTTCTAATCTTAAATTAGTCTTTGTGCTCTTATTATCTGATGGCATCATGTGCGGTCTCACTGGCATAAGCTGGGTTATACAGAAACTCGTATTTGCCAATTACCTGGAATGGGATAGGATGGGTTGGATCCTGCAAAATGTTCAAAACACATATCCTAGTATCCAATATGCAAAGAGATGATGCTAATGGTATGCTTAACAGATATGGCAGACGGCTTTCATCAGCGGTGTCATAGGCTTGACTCTCTGGCGCGACTGGCCATGGACTCATACAGTCTTTTTCGTTCTACATGGCATGGTAATGCTCATGAAACAGCATTCATATGCCTTCTATAACGGACATTTATCCACCGTCTACAAGAAACGAAGGAACTTAGCTAGGAAGCTCAAGCTCCTTGACCTTGCCGATACTGCTGCAAGTCCTTCACAGACCGGCCCTCCTGTTTCATCCATCTCCACTCGACACTTGACGGCAACTCCGTCGGCTGAGGAGCGCCGCAAATCAGTCTCACAGCTTCCAGATACACAGGAGAGTGATGTTTCTAAAATTTTACGAGCAATTGCCTCGGGAAAACCGCTCGACTATGAACAAATTACTCTTTTTGAGCAAATCATCACCTGGGAGATAGAGGCTCTAACCGACGAGTTGAAAGGCACTGCTGAGTGTGTCACCAACGCATACCCGAATAACCTCACATTCGTTCATCATTATAAGTGGATTCCTTTACCAACTCTTGTATACGAACTAGAGTATCCGCGGTCAGATTTTATTAGCTGGTCTTACGTCGCCGAGAAGTCCATTGCGATGGTTGGCATCTTATTCGTCATGGTCCAAGTATCCCAATACTCTATCTGTACGTGTTGGCAAATCCCCTGAGCTACGTCAGAAAGCTGTTGTGCTGACTTTTGTCATTCCAGATCCGGTTGTGATAAAGACGTTGGAAATGAAAGAGCAGCAACTGCCTCTTGTTGAAAGGTTTAGAGAGTTTCCATGGTTACTCAGTGATCTGGTTTTCCCGTTCATGATGGAGTATCTAGTAAGTGCCTGGCTTCCTTTACCTTGCGACCGCCGACCATATGACCGAGTGCTGATCGGTGACCACAATTATGCAGCTCGTTTGGTATCTGATTTGGGAAACAATCTTGAATATTCTTGCTGAACTTACTTATTTTGCTGATCGAAGTTTCTATGATGCGTGGTGGAACTGCGGTATGTGCTTGCCCTTACCCCTGGATTTTTCCAGCTCCTGTCCATGCTCACTTATAATAGTATCTTGGGATCAGTTTGCCCGAGATTGGAATCGACCAGTTCACGTCTTCCTACTCCGACATGTCTATCATAGTTCAATTTCGTCATTAAAGGCCAACAAACACACAGCCACCCTCATCACCTTCTTCCTCTCTGCGTGTGTTCACGAGTTGGTCATGTGGTGCTTGTTCAAAAAGCTCAGGGGCTATCTACTATTCCTTCAAATGTGTCAACTCCCAGTAAGTAAATTCAGCCACAGCGAAGATATCGCATGGTCAGCGCTGTTCTTTTTGCTCACATTTGCTATTCCAGCTGGTAAGGTTGAGTCGCACAAAATGGTTACGAGGCAGAAAGGTTCTCGGAAACCTCATCTTTTGGCTTGGGATATTCACCGGACCAAGTCTTCTTTGCAGCCTGTACTTGATCCTTTAGGCGCCCAAACTAGTCATCAATCTCATCAACCAACTCCGTATACCTAGGTAGTCAGACATGCACAAATTCACGCTGTTTTGACAACTGTAAAAGCATGTCTCAATACGATCTTTCACTTTTTAGTTTTCCCTTCTTCTTCTCGAACCTCGACTGTTTATTTAGAGTATCAACGTTATATCGTCGTTAAGAAACTACTCGGCCATCTCTCACATCTTCTCATAAGTTGCCATCAATGAACCTGGTCAAAGAATTAGAATACGAGAGTCCACGCCGACAAGAGAATACTATACGACTTACCAATAAAAGTAGTGACAAGGCGGCTTCGGACCTGGCAGATATCCTCAGGCACGAGCCAGATAGTAGCACCAAGCTTGCGAGCGATGCTGATACTCAGTTTTGCGTTCAAATAGGCATCCTCGTCCGTCTGTCCAGGGGTCACCAGGTCGTAATCGACATAGCTGCTCTTCATTCCGTTTAGAACATCCAGAAGGAAAATGCCGGAACCAATGGCAGGATCCTTGAAGGATCGAATTGACGAGTTCCTGCCACCCTTTCGTGACATTTCGTTGGCCCACTTCACCATCTCCGAGTCTGTGATTTCTCTCTTGCCCAGTTTCTGCGCCAAAGAGGACAGTGTGACTGTGATATCTTTACGCATGAGCTGCCAAACTAGGCCAAGGGTAAGAGTCCTCTGGCCGTCGGTGATATCGGCACCCTGGATGCCAACTAGTGAGAAGCCATTCTGTTTGCCGAGCTCGATAGAATAGTTTGTGTTCTCTACAGCCTTGAATCTGGACATCTCTCCACCGTGCGCTGGTCGCTTGTTGACATGACGTGGGTTGACGGAGCCAGGAATTACTTTTTCGTATGCCTGAAGAAGGATGCTGCCATCGCGTAAATCGTCAAAGAATGAGACCACAGCAGGCTGAACATCCAGACTGTTTAGCCACAAGGTAAACACTCTGGCTTCACGTTCACCCTCAGCATCAAAGTCCTCGACCTCGAGCTTTTCCTCCTCGGTAATGGGATCAAGGGCTGGGTGGTTGTTGAACAAATTAGCGACAAATGCAAGGTTAAGCTTGGGATTTCCGGCAACAAGAGAAGTAGGCGTCAGGAATTTGCGACAGTCGAGCTTATCAGCCTCCTGAAGAACAGCCTCGGCTCTTTGCAAGGGGTCTTGAACCTGCAGCGGAGCACGCGTGCATCCATAATCCGGACCAATCTGCGCCAGAAGCACGGCGTAGTTTTCACCATCTTTGACATCGCTAGAGAAGTTGTTGACCCTGTGGAAGATATATCAGCATCAAACATCAGATAAACAACCGCCCCTTCGGTTCTTTTGCAAGCTACATACTTTCTTGGCCAGTTCGCAGCCTTTAAGTGGTAGTTGAACCATCGGAGGAGAATCTGTTCAGGGGGCAGTCTTAAAAATTGCTCGAGAGTTTCGTCCTCTTCGAGGAGCCGGTAGAGCTCAGGATGAAGTTTAATGTCGATTTTTCCCAGCAGACCACGGCGAATGACCTGCCAAATAAGACCTAGAATCAAATGTTCTCTAACTTCGATGATATCACCAGCGCCGATATTGACAACAGAGCATCCAATACCCTTCGCGGACTCGATAACAATGTTGTTGTTCTCACTCATTTGGAAAGCATTAAGGTTCTTGGTCTTTCGTCCAGGAATGTTCAAGACACGCTCATCGATGGTATCAGGAACGCTATCATTAATGAGCTTGGCCAACACCAGACCATCCTTACATTCGTCGAACATTTCGAAGGTATCGGTTGGGAATGGCAAGCGGCTGCCGATGTCAGGGTCTCCCGCCAGAACAGCGTTGATATGGCGAGTGAATTCGGTTCGTTCATCCTCATTGATGGTATGCGTAATGTTTGCGTTGGAGCCCTGGACATGGATCTTACCGCTTACACTACCCTTCGAGGCGTGACCACCAGTACGCTGGGCTACGACACCAGAACTGGCTGATGGGGTTGGGCCTGTGGACATACGTTTCTGAGCGGGGGAGGAATCGCGGAGTTTGGCAATAAGCTATAAGGTCGTGAGCGACGGAAGACAAATTTCACAACAAGGAGAGTTACCGAAACATAGTCCTCTAGCTCGACACGCCGTGACGAATCGAGCTCAACCTCTTTCAGAGCTTGTCGCACAACATCATAAGGCTGGTTCTCGCTCTGCTGCGTGGCTTTGATGGCAGTGGCCTCGTCAAGATATCCCTTGTCGTCAACGTCTAGCCTCTGAAAGGCATCAGATAGAGAGAAGATCTCATTCTGAGGGAACTGGGGGAATTTTCTAGGCCAAGAGTCAATAACAGTACACTTGGGCTCGGGATTTCCGGCGCAACCGACTTTTGAAGCTTCAGTACGTTCATGGCGAAATAGCGCGGGGGGGTCAAGAATGGGTGATTGTCAGGAAGGGCTGCAACGCTCTAGGCCCCAGCTATGAAAGATCTGTTGAGGTTTTGATGCCAGACTGTGATATGGCTTCCGATTTCAAGTAAAGAGTAGGTAGAGCAGAAGAGATTCTGTCGACATCCAAGCGAGGATTGGGCACTCTTCTTTTTTCTTTTTTTTTGGAAAGAACACGGCCCGTCTTGAACAATCAGGCGGCACCATATTCAAGTGGGGGGTTGAACGTCGGGCTGGCTTACGCGGTAGGTAGGTGGTAAGTACCCGAATATGGCGCAGTTGACGAGAAACCTGATCGGGTACTTCTGTAGACAAGCTGGACTAGGTTCTTCGTTGTTAAGTCCACGTCAAGCGTTTGAGGCGCAGCTCTAAATCAAACCAATAGGACAATCAAAATTATATAGGCAAGTGGCCGGCTAGGCAATGTGTCTCATAAATCAATCAGGCAGCCTTCCAAATTTCTGGTTATCGAGGTACTTTACGCCACAAGTATACTAAACAAGCTGTTTGGTCAGCCATTCCATCGAGGTACTTCTTCGAGTCCTGAGTTGGCGGTGATGTAATGCACAACAACTGCTGTCAATGCTTCGACTTGCCCCTCCACAAACGCGCTCCATGACCTTCGCATCGTTTTGTAATACTTTCCCATGAGGCTGCAAGACCAGACCAAATCTTCTTGCAACTGCGAGCTTGATTCTACATAACAAAGCCATTAACACTCTAGAATATAATAACGAACCCAGTTAGTGCATAGACGAATTAATCTCATAGGAATTGAAAATAATGATGTCCTAGGGTGCTTGTATTTATTATTATTGGTCTGATCGATAAGTAGGTTGCCTTCTACCAGCGGGCCTTCCATGTCTGGCAAGATCATCATGCTAGCCCCACAAACTTAAGTCCTGGGCCTAGGTCAGGTAGGTTGGTTGACGGAAGATTTTTGCTGTACTGTAGAATCCCAAGACTTGGAACTTCTCCCACACTATCACACCCTACTGAACTTCCAGGCCTATCCATTCATGATACAGAACGTGCATACGTGAGGACAAAGAGAGCGACTGGACATAGCAATATTACCAGACTATCCATAAACCACGTTACTGAATCTAACGACTGGTAAGTTGGGTTCTTTCTCTGTATTATCCTTCCATGTTCTGTAACTGGACAAGATCAACTTACACTAACCTATAGAACTGCCTGCAATTATGTCCGTTTGCAAAGCGTGTGACGAGGCCCTTGTCTTGCGACTAGACGCGGGTGAGGACGAGGATATTGAGCCTGGGGCTTCTCAGTCGGTTCCTGATGACCTCGAGTTGCCCTGCGGTTGCCACTTCCACTGGTGAGTTAATCTAGATGCTCGTTCATAATAAACCTGCTCGTTACCTCTCTCACTTTACACTTCAGTATTCTGTCGTACACAGTCCCAAACACGTACAGAAAAGACACTGACCTTTTCACTTGATCTTCTCTCTTCAGGCAATGTTTGCTAGACCAGTCATCCGAGGTTGCGCTCTCTCTTAAATGTCCAGTTTGTAGCTCATACTTGTCGGCCAGCCAGCCTGGCCCCTCTGCTACAAACCCATTTCTTCCAACAGTTGGCTCTGCAATTTTCACCAGATACACAAATGAGGGAGGCATCCAGGAAAATCTCGACATACTACCGGTGATAACTGAAGAGGCTTATCTGGAGAGCCACCCCGAAGCGCGCCCAGCTCGAGCGCTCCACCTCATGTGCGCTGAAGGCGATGTTGATGGGATCGTCGAATTGCTACGCGATGTCAATGACGAGGTTCAGGACTTGGCCGCATTCATTGGATATCAAGATCCCCTATCTGATATGAAGAGTGGGCTCCATGTTGCTGTCGAGCATTCTCAAGAGGAGGTACTCTGGCTTTTGCTCTGGCTGTGTTCTACGATTCCCGAGGAGCTTTTCCCCAAGTTAGCTCGTCAAAGAGCTGAAGCAATGGAAGTAGGAAGGCTATCAGTCGCTGGAGAGAGAGACATTCGTGCTCTACGGGATAGCCAGGGTCGAACAGCAGGTGAAGTGGCTCAACAGAACCCTACACAGTGGACACAAATCTTAGACGCTGGTATTCTGTTAATCTGAGCAACCCATCTACCCTATCGCATAGGTACGTCAGGACGTCCGGTCCATAATGGAAATGATAGACGTCATAGATAGAAATTGACGCTTTCAGATTGTTTATGATGTGTTGCAGATGAATTCTCTGATCCTTGTATTTTATATACATGAATTTTCCCTAGTCGTGACTGTGAAGCCATGGATTGAAGCTCCCGTCACATGAAACTACTGGCGGTACTGAGTAGCTGCTCCTAGATACGAACCCTTAAATTTGTCCCCAACCACAAGTAAATTAGTAGGTAGTCTGGTAAGCACCTATTAGTAGGTACCTAGGTACCTAGGCACTAAGGCACTAGGTAGGTAGTTCTACTGTTGGGTCAGTACCTTAGTAATAAGAGATTTAAATAAGATGGAACAGGGTTAATCTATGTTCATTTTTGGCTTCAGCACTTTATTGTTCATATTGGAAACAGCAACACATCAGACGCTCTTTTCGACCTGTTCTGATACGCAAACGTTTAGCCTGCATGTTATACGCGATCAAACTTCTCATAACTCGAGATTGTCCCTTTACAAACTATCCTTGTCAAAACCTCTCTCCTTGACGAAACCGTAGCCTTGCGTCATCACTAACAAGGGCACGCTGGATTCGTTCAAAAGACGCAAGCTTACTCCAAGCTTCACATCTTTGAGACAAATTTCTGGGAATATTGGCTGGGCATCAGCGAGCGTATGGCCACGAGCTTTCAGAAGAACAATGGCCGCGGCGGCCCCTGATAACAAGATCGAAAAGTCCTACTTAAGTTCTGCTGTTGATTCAATCAATCCGTGGGCCGCAGGTCGCAGTACAACACCAATTCGAACGCCCAAACAAGACCAAGATGCTGCGTCTTCCACCACTGCTCGTCCCGAAGACCATAGCATCACACATCTATACGGCCAAAGTTTTAAAACGTACCCCCCGGATTGCCCTCCTCTAAAAGTGCAATGGTACCATGCGGTAGATGTACGAGAAATCAATCTTGTGGAGGACCTCAACTGATAACATGAGCAGGTACCGAAGCGGAAACCTCGGTTTAATTCACCAAAGCAAACTTCCACACAGCCTGAAAAGCCACAGGCACCGCCTAAGAAATACTCTGCTTTCTCAACCTCTGATTCTAGGGCACTTGAGAATGAATACCAGAAGCTCTTAGAAGCTATGGAGAATGACCGGGATCAGGTATCAACGGGCACTCAGGCATCATCAAGGAAGCGCAAGGCTGAGGCGCCTGCCTCCACACAATCACAGCTATCCTCTCCGGAGGACCGAAAGGATATCGTGCGAGTGCCTGTCAATGAAGACTTTCTGTTCGATGTCGACATCGAAGCACGGGAGCTAGCACCCGTTTATTGGCTTGGTCCGGTATATGAAGGTAAGTAGACCTATCGGCTCTGCATGCGTGGTTCGTGACATATATTCCAGTCCGTCGCGGTACGTGGTTTTACCAAGAAGGATCGTCACTGCGCCCTTGCGAAGAAAATCTTGCCGCTCAGCTCGAAGAAGTAGGTGCCTACACACGAAGCCAGTCATGATCTGACCAGTATATAGGGTTACCTCAAATTAAAACCATGGCGCTATCTTTGTACTTCACTATTGAGCCCCTGATTGCAGACGTTCTTGCTAACTCTAGGGCAGCGAGAGACCATAGCCCCTTGAGCGCTAAAAAGGTTATTACGCCAAAGGCTTCCGGAGAGAAGTTGAACTCGACAGTCACACGGCCATCCACTCCAGGTTCTGATATTCTACAATCAGACATACCTGCAGTAACATCTCAATCCCAAGGCCCTCCTAGCACGTATCGGCTCTTCGGGACATATATGAATAGTATTGTTACCTACCAGGATGTCAACACGGCATGGCTGTCGTCAGAGGGCATGCTCTCGTGGGTCACATCTTCAGTTTATCAGCGTTTTGCAGGTGGTGGCTACATGAGTGGAATAAAGTTGATTCGGGGTTACGCAGAGCCAAGCAAAAGCAAGGAAAAAGAGAAAGAGAAGGAAAAGGAAAAGGGTAAGGAGAAAAACGATGATAGCAGACCAGCCACACCAGAGAACGCGTTGGCTCTAGATGAGCGACAGCGAAAGTTGCTGAAACGAAGGTCAGCACCACCGCAGAGTTACGCAGATCAGGAGAATCCTTCACTCGAGAAACAGCCCAACAAGGTTGAAACTGATCCACGACAAGGAAGACTTCAGAGACAGCTTTCGTCGCTCCTGGAAAGCGAGGGCAAGACCAAAGCTGAGAAAGAAGAAGATATTCGACGGAGAGAAGAGCAAGAGATTCAGGAGGATTATAATGCACAGGCTGGTGAAACGCAAGGTCGTGAAATCGAGCATCTTGTGCTAGTGACTCATGGTATCGGCCAACTTTTGAGCCTTCGGTATGTTATGCGAGTCTTATACCCCTGAGCTTGGCTAAGGGCACACAGGATGGAAAGTGTGAACTTTGTTCATGATGTCAACATACTCCGAAAAACCATGAAATCTGTCTATTCTAATTCAGCCGACCTCAAGGCACTCAACTCTGAGTTCGGCTCTGGACCCGGGAACTGTCGGGTCCAGGTTCTCCCAGTTTGCTGGCGTCACCTCCTGGATTTCCCCAAGAAACGCGAGAAAAAAGGCGAGCAAGATATAGGAGAAGTTGGCGAGGAGGAAGATGATTGTAAGTCTTGCCGTACACGGGCCTTTATCACTGACATATTAGTTATTAATCACTTGACACGCTAGATCCGTCGTTGGATGATATCACCATTGAAGGCGTCGCCTTTGCCAGGTCACTCATCTCAGACCTAGCTTTGGATGTCCTGCTTTATCAGAGCGCTTACCGAAATCAGATTGCAAGAATCGTACTTCTTGAATGCAACCGTATATACAAGTTATTCAGAGAACGGAATCCTGAGTTTAACGGTAAAGTCCATTTGATGGGCCACTCGCTAGGATCTGCGATCCTGTTTGATCTTCTCTGTGAGCAGCGGCATAACATACCGACTGGACCGACCAAGACAGCCTTTCTTTCATGGTCAAACAATGAGCCCTCAGATCCAACTCTCAAGAACTTAGAGGTTGACTTTAATTTTGAGGTGGACGACTTCTATTGTTTGGGCTCCCCCGTCGGTCTGTTCCAGATGCTGAAGGGCCAGTAAGTTCTCTTCTTCTCTTCGTGTTAATGACATGATATTCTGTAGGGAATCGCGCTCACAAGCATTAATAGAACCATCGGAGCGAGACCACGATCACTGCAGCACGAGTATGGACGCGCTCTTGAGGGCATGGCAGAAACCTCACGCAGACATAATCCGAGTGCTGCTCACGAAGGTGTATCTCGAATTGGAGGCCTTCCGGACTCGGTTGCCTCTCCAAAAATACAGCAATTGTATAATATCTTCCATCCATCAGATCCTATTAGTTACCGCCTCGAACCTCTCATTTCACCCTCAATGTCAAGCCTAAAGCCTCAGCAGCTACCTTATACAAAACGAGGCATCTTTGGAACCGTTGCACCGCAAGGTCTCACCGGAATTGGCGCAAAGGTTGGGCAGAGTGTCAGCGGCCTTTGGTCGAGTTTGAGTGCTGGAATTGCAAGCAATTTGCTAAATCGCAGCCTGGGGTTGACTAGCGATGACGTGGCACGCATTAACGCCAGTGAGACTCAGGGACAACCTCGGACTGAGGTTGGTGTCACTGATGCGACACTGAATACGGCTCACACGAGAGAGGCCACTGACGCACGCATGAAAATTCTTGCTGAGAATGCAAATACTAATCGTGGCGTCGAGTTTGAGAACGGTGGGCATGATCCTACATTGATTGATGTTGAAATTGAAACACTCTATTCCAAATTTAAGCAGAGCCGCGACGTCTCGAATGTGGAAGGAGAAATGGCGTCAAAGGAGGAAGATCGTAAATCGCGCAGACTTCGAAGAGAAGAGGAAAAAGTTCGTGCTCTGAATCGCAATGGACGGGTTGATTATAGCATTCAGGAGTAAGTGTTTCCCGACCTACCATATTACTTGGGTACCTACCTACCGTGTGATGGTAGGAAGAGTACTGATCATGCCGAGAGCTAACATACCTGATCAGGAGCGTCCTTGACTTCAATCCCATGAATACCATTGCATCGCACATGTGCTATTGGGCTGATGAGGATGTGAACCATTTTGTTCTTTCACAGCTATTGTCGAGCCGCACAAAATAGATAGTATGGCATCTCAGCAAGATAATTTCAGGGACGGAATGACAGAGCAGCATTTCTCATACGTAGAGATAGGTAGGTTATAGGGTTGAGGTTATATTGCATTGGTTGTTGAGAATGCAATTTGAAGGCCATTCTTAGAGTCAGACTGTCTTAATATGCAAAGCATCAAGAAGGGGATTACTTACTCCCGTCCAACCGTGTTAGTACATACCAGGGTGCCAAGTTCTATTACAGCCAGTAGGTAATATCATTTATGCCTCTAGTACCTTCTACCTATGTATCAGAAGCTACCTAACCAGGTAGCAAGCAGGTACTGATGGTTGCTCTTATCGATAAACATCTGTTCGTTTACCTGTTCCTGATTTGCGGTTGCCGATGAATCATACCTTGTGGAACGTCCGGAATGCCTGTACAGTACAATGGTGGGGCACGACCACAACGAAGTGGGAGGCGGGCTTCTGGTCCCTCTTTGCGCGCTGAAATTTTGCGACTGCAACTCATTGCATCGTCGCTTTGTAAAATTTGCCAACTCTTCCTTCCAACACACATCCTAGAGTTCTCTGTGGTCTTGAGCCTCTGTTCATGTTTTCCGAATTCTATATACAGGTCTCGAGATTACATGGCCTGCCCTTGTGATAAATAAGCAGCTCCCAGCATTCCCACGCTGGCTCTATCAGCAAACAATCATACCTCCCAGCCTTTTACTACGGCACGACACATTTGTCCAACTTTTCTCTTTCGCCAAACGTATACGATCTTCGATTTGTATCTACATAAAACCCACGACATTTTTCAGCAATGGCCACCGTCGCCTCTACAGATAGCCCTGTCAAACAACAGCTCGTTGATAAGTTGCCCAAACGATTCAAGGGTATCAAGTTTGGCATTCAGTACGCCGCAGCCCACCCTGCGCTTCCTCGCATTCTTTCCTTGTATGCTGATCTCTTTTCTCATAACCACAGATCAAATCAAGATATCGCCAACCAGGCTGTGCTGGAAGTTTCCGATCGCTTACTCTACGATATTGAGAATAACCGTGCACCATATCGCCATGGTCCTTTAGATTCTCGACTTGTGAGTGATGGACAACAATGTGTTTGGAAGAACAAGGGCTGACTAGACTCTTGTTGGGTAGGGTACATCGAGCAAAACGGGAAAATGCACAACGTGCCAAGAGTCTTTACAAAATTGTAATGGTCATTTTGGCCATGTTCGATTACCATTACCTGCCTTCCATGTCGGTTATCTGCGCTTCATCATGTCTATCCTACAGGAGATCTGCAAGGTAAGGCTAACTATTTACTGTGTTATCATTTATTTATCTGACATGCCTGTACAGGATTGTGGCAGAGTTTTGCTTGAAGAACCCGAAAGACGACAGTTTTTGAAAGAACTTCGACGGCCGTTTCTGGATAACTTGCGACGCACCCAAATCTGTAAA
This sequence comes from Fusarium dimerum, assembly GCA_013623525.1. Lineage (NCBI taxonomy): Eukaryota > Fungi > Ascomycota > Sordariomycetes > Hypocreales > Nectriaceae > Fusarium > Fusarium dimerum. The sequence continues at coordinate 5,712 of JABGLY010000325.1, read as the reverse complement.
AGAATCAACGAGCAGTGCCGCAAAACGAAGACCTGCCCTTACTGTGGTTCTATCAACGGCCAAATTCGTAAAATCGGAGTACTCAAACTCACTCATGACAAGTTCGTTGCATACAACAAGTCCACTTCGGCTAAGAAGGTGCCCCCAGAGAGCAAGGTCAAGTTCGATAACTCATTCAATGAGGCAAAACGTGAGAACCCGGAGCTTGACAAGCATCTACGCAAAGCAATGGAAGACCTCAATCCTCTGCGAGTTCTCAACCTCTTCAAGATGATCAGCCCGACCGATTGTGAGCTTCTAGGTCTAGACGCTGCCGAAGGTCGGCCGGAGATGTTTATATGGCAATTTTTACCCGCGCCGCCCGTATGCATCAGACCTTCAGTTGCTCAGGATAATGCTAGCAACGAGGATGACATTACCACCAAACTTGCCGATATTGTTTGGGTTAGCGGAATGATTCGATCTGCCTTGCAGAAAGGCTCCCCTGTTCAGACAATTATGGAGCAGTGGGAGTACCTACAGACCCAGATTGCAATGTATGTGAATAGCGATGTTCCGGGATTGCAACAGCCAGGATTCGGTAAAGCCACGAGGGGGTTTTGCCAGCGTCTCAAAGGCAAACAGGGACGCTTTCGTGGTAACCTGTCAGGAAAACGCGTGGATTTCTCTGGACGAACTGTCATCTCACCTGATCCTAATCTGGGAATCGACCAAGTGGCTGTTCCACAGCTTGTTGCGAAGAATTTGACTTATCCCGAACGAGTTCAGCGGCAAAACATCGAAAAGCTCCGCGCTTGTGTCCGGAACGGTCCTGATGTGTGGCCTGGAGCACAGCAAGTCATCAAGAAGGATGATGGCGGTTACAAGATTTCCCTCAAATTTGGTAACCGAAACTATGTCGCGAGAGATCTCCAATTCGGTGATGTGGTCGAACGGCATCTAGAGGATAACGACATTGTCCTTTTCAACCGGCAGCCGTCTCTGCATAAGCTCAGTATCATGAGTCACTTGGTTAAGGTCCGGCCCTGGAGGACCTTTAGGCTGAACGAGTGTGTGTGTGGCCCGTATAATGCCGATTTTGATGGAGATGAAATGAATCTTCATGTGCCACAGACAGAAGAAGCGCGTGCCGAAGCAATAAACCTGATGGGCATCAAACACAACCTAGCAACGCCTAAGAATGGAGAGCCTATCATTGCGGCAACCCAGGATTTTATTACGGCTGCCTTCCTGCTTAGCGGCAAAGACATTTTCTTCGATCGTAAGACGTTTACGTATATGTGCATGCATATGATGGATGGCAAAACCCACCTAGACATGCCGCCCCCAGCTATCATCGCTCCTCAAACTCTCTGGACTGGCAAACAACTTTTTAGTATGCTCATGCGGCCAAACAAGGACTCGCCTGTCAAAGTCAACCTTGACGCCAAGTGCAGAGCTTATAAAGCCAGACCGGGCCAATGCCCTGATATGGATCCTAATGACGGTTGGCTAGTTGTCCGCAACTCCGAGGTTATGTGTGGGCGTATGGACAAGTCAACGGTAGGCTCAGGTAAAAAGGATTCTATTTTTTATGTTATCCTTCGAGATTTCGGCCCTGATCATGCTGTCATTGCCATGAATCGACTCGCCAAGCTCTGCGCACGACAGCTTGCCAACCGAGGCTTCTCTATTGGTGTTGGTGATGTTTTTCCAACTGAAAAGCTCAAGGAGGAGAAGGAAAAACTCGTGTCCATTGCCTACAAGCAATGCGATGATCTCATCGAAACGTTCAAGCAAGGCAAGTTGGAAAAAGCCCCAGGTTGTAACCAGGAAGAGACGTTAGAAAACTCAATGTCTGGAATTTTAAGTAAAGTTCGACAGCAAGCCGGCTCATACTGTATCGATACGCTGAGTCGCAACAATGCTCCCCTGATTATGGCCAAGTCGGGTTCGAAGGGTTCCGACATCAACGTAGCACAAATGGTTGCTCTAGTCGGACAACAGATCATTGGAGGTTCACGTGTACCGGATGGCTTCCAGGACCGGAGTCTGCCACACTTCCACAAAAATGCACGACAGCCGCCCTCGAAAGGTTTCGTCAAAAATAGCTTTTACTCAGGTCTTTTCCCTACCGAGTTTCTTTTCCACGCCATGTCTGGTCGTGAAGGATTGGTAGATACCGCTGTCAAGACTGCCGAAACTGGTTATATGTCACGAAGACTCATGAAGTCATTGGAAGATCTTTCGACCCAATATGACGATACTGTACGAACGTCTGGTGGTGGCATTGTGCAGTTTCAGTTTGGTGCCGATAAGCTTGACCCTGTGGACATGGAGGGTTCTGCGGAGCCTGTCCATTTTCAACGAACATGGACACATGCCGAAGCGTTGACCTGGGACAACGATGAAGCTTCAATGACGCCCGAAGAGATCAGGTCTTTCTGTAACTCTGTACTCGAACCCGAACGAAAGCGATTTATCAGGCGAGGTCTCTTGCATGGCGAGGTGCTTGACTACGAGGACATGACCGACTATGGTATCGATGAACACGAAGGTGCCAGAAGATTTCTAAAAGCAATTGAAAGTCACGTTGAAGGCCTGGCATCAAAGCTGGAGCGAGTTCGACAACTTGCCGGGTTTGAAAATAACATCATGGTCAAGGCTACGGCACAAGATCACTCCGACCGCACGGCCAAGGTTTCAGTTTCTACCCTTCGCTTATTTATCAAGTTGTGCCTGGAGAAATACAAAAAGGCGCATGTAGAACCAGGACATGCAGTAGGTGCGGTTGGTGCACACTCGATTGGCGAGCCGGGAACACAGATGACTCTCAAAACCTTCCATTTCGCTGGTGTCGCTGGTATGAGTATTACTCAGGGTGTGCCCCGTATCAAGGAAATTATCAACGCATCCAAGTTGATCAGCACACCCGTCATTACGTGCCCTTTGCTCAACAACCGTCAGATCGAGGCAGCAAGGGTTGTCAAAGGACGTATTGAGAAAACGTATATATCCGATGTACTACGGTTTGTGGAAGATGAGTGGCGTACCAGTGAGGGTAATGTTGTTCTTCAGATCGACTCTGTGGCTCTCTCAGACATGCACTTGGGTATTGGACCATACGATATCGCTGAGGCCATTTGCAAGCAGCGAAAACTGAAGGTTCAGCGTGACGACCTCTCAATCGACGGAGAACGAATCATTGTTCGAGTCAGGGATACCAGTGACCCTGCAGCGAAGAAGACCACGACGCGGAGTAAAACTGCAGAGGACAGTAGCGGTGATATGCTGCTGCGGGCTAACTTCCTGCGAAGAGCGCTCCCACAGGTACCCATTTCAGGCTACCCAGAAGCCACCCGTGCTATCATTCAGACATCGGAACAGAACACGCATACAGTTCTGGTCGAAGGATACGGATTACGTGCATGCATGACGACGGAAGGTGTTATTGGTACTAAGACCCGATCAAATAACGTTATGGAGTGTCGAGATGTGCTTGGCATCGAGGCAGCTAGGACAACTATTGCTGACGAAATCGGTGAGGTAATGGGTGATATGGGTATTGACCCACGACACATGCAATTACTGGCGGATGTCATGACCTATAAGGGTGAGGTTCTTGGCATCACCCGCTTCGGACTGTCTAAGATGAGAGACAGCGTATTACAGCTGGCGTCTTTCGAGAAGACCCCGGACCATCTCTTTGAGGCAGCTGCTGGGATGAAAACCGACCAGATCGAAGGTGTGAGTGAGTGTATTATCATGGGGCAGACGATGACGATTGGAACGGGAGCATTCCAGGTCGTTCGTCGTTTGGGCATACATGAAGGGAATCTCAAACAGAAGCCGACAATTTTTGAAGACGCATGGGCTGTAGAGGCTGCGCTGAAGCGCAAGACTCGCCGTAAACCATAACGGGAAGCAATTGGAATTCTATGGTTTTGATGCACTGCCTACTGTAGTATGCTGATAATACACGATGTATATAGGATAAAGAGATACCACACTACGTTTTATTGCCTGAATTTCAACACCCGGATTACGTCTTGCTCTGCCTCTTCTTTCAGTCTAATGAACCGAACCCAAACTATTCTTGGTGTTACTCTTACCATTAATAGGTAGATAGCCGTTTGAAACTGTATGCGAGTAACTTCCTATTACAAGGATGTTAAGGCTTCCACTCGGTACCTACAGGCTGATCATGGACTGTAATTGATGTTACCAGATGTGGCTGCTAGTGACATGGAAGTAGACAGAACTTCGTTTCAACTCATCACGTGGCGTCGATGACGTGCGGCAAGGTGTGCTCGAAAGGCATGACCTAGCAGGCAGCAACCAGGTGTTTTGACATCTCTCGGGAGGGACACTAGATATGTCAACTGTCCAACAGATAATCCGAGAGCATCTGCACTTCAAGAAAGAAAGAAAAGACATCAACCTCGAGCTAAAGAGACAATCAAGCAAAAAATGTGCGGGCGCTACGCTCTGGCTCTGGTACGTAAAAGAACACCCGCCATTCCCAGCTATACTAAGGACAGCAACCAGCGGCCATCGCAAGTCCGGCAGATGTTGGAGGATGATGGACTTCCAGTCAACAATGAACTTCCAGATGAAGGAGAGGCGGCCCCACGGAACAGCTATAATTTTGCACCAGGATATCGCGGCATTATCTGCCGCGCCGTCACACCAGTCGGAGCAGCTGGAACAAGGCCACAATGTGACGACGACAACTCACATGGAAAACATTCCAACAGTGAACACGGCGAGCACATGACAATCAAATATCCCCTCCAGTCAATGAAGTGGGGATTGGTTCCCTCTTGGAGTAAGCACAAACCAGATTACGCCAACATGTTCAAGACTATCAACTGCCGGGACGACTCTCTAGCCTCCTCAGCAGGAATGTGGTCTGCTATGAAGGCACGTAAACGATGTATTGTAATTGCCCAAGGGTTCTTTGAATGGCTCAAAGTCGGAGAGAAAGCAAAGATCCCACATTATGTTAAACGAAAAGACGATCATCTCATGTGTTTTGCTGGGCTTTGGGATTGTGTTCAGTACGGAGGTAGGCAGAACCTGTCCTCGCTATATTGCTCTGTATTGTGCTATACAAAGGCTCACTCGACACAGTTTCTCAAGACGAACATTACACTTATACGATAATCACTACCAAGTCGAACAAGCAGCTTGAGTTCCTTCATGATCGAATGCCAGTCATTATGGATCCATATTCGATCGACATACAAACGTGGCTTGATCCTTCCAGAAACGAGTGGTCTTCCGAGCTTCAAGCTCTGCTGAGGCCATATCATGGGGATTTAGAAGTCTATCCAGTCTCGCAAGAAGTCGGAAAAGTTGGAAACAACTCAGCTTCCTTTGTGATCCCCAGGGATAGCAAGGAAAATAAAGCAAACATTGCCAATTTCTTCAACAAAAAGGACGAAGAAGGAGCACAGATCCATTCAACGGCAAAAAGAAATACTGGTAGTTTAATCCAGAGGGTAAGAGATCACACGAATCAGACGATTTGCGCAGAGCAAGCGCTTAAGGAAGCTGAAACAAGGAAGGGAGCAGAAAAAGACATGCCAACTCGAGAACAAGGAAATAAAAGTAGGTCTAGAGGAGTAAAGAGAGAGAGAGATCAAGATAATAAGCAAAATAAAGGAGATAATAAGTATAAAAAAAATAAAGATATAAGGGATTTCTTTTAAATAATTTATAATAATATAA
>JABGLY010000324.1:0-26025 GCA_013623525.1 Fusarium dimerum | reverse complement strand
TTTGCGGTGAATAGGCGCGTTGAGGGGGAGACACAAGACGAGAAGAGGGGGAGGGAGGGGAGAGGAGAGGGGGGGGGGATTAAAGACGGCGTGTGCGTTCGTTGCCATCCCGTGCTGCCCGTCATCTGGCATCCGTCACTTCAAGGGCCTCGCGCCACGACATTGGGGTTACTGAGACCACGGCACTACGGTACCAGTTTGTTGAGACAAAGGGGGGTGTACAAGTATAAGTATAAGTATAGTTCGTCTTGGAGCCATGTTTCGAGCTGGGTAGTGAGACTCTAACCTGAAAAGAGGCGGACAAGATTTTGTGCGTGAGACACGAGACTAATCAATGCTATCAGCATTTGTTTGTCCTTGTAAGAGGAAAAAAAAAAAAGAGCAAGAGAGTGCGCGAATGTTGGAGGAATGTTGATAGTATCGCGGGAATGGAGGGGAAAGGTGGTATCCAGAGCACATGACATAAAATTGATGTGGAAGAGCAAGACATCTCCGCCTTGGCTTGTTTGTCTGCTCCCAACTTCCCCCCCCTAATTGGTTTTGTTTTCTCTGTCTTTTGTCTTCTGTTGGTGTGCATTGAAATCTTGCCTGTCTGCTCGTCATTATTCTGTCTGGCTGTCACTTTCTCTTAGGTTACACCCTAGATTTCAGTCTTTCATGTCGGAGTGTGCCGTCTTGAGGGCTGTGACAAGGGAGGGATGGGTTAGGTAAGGGGTCATTCATATGGATTTTAGCTCACAAGTACTCTGCAGGCCTGGTGTCAATTCTCTGTTGTTTTCGACTGTGTTGTTTCGGATGCACGAAGCAAGAGAATCGGCTTGCTCCTGGGTCCCTCTGGAGGCAAGAGATACTTGAACCAAGTCATCTCTTGAGTACGAGGTGACATTCCTGGCCCCTGTGGTCAGTATGATTAGCATTCAATGTACAGTACGCTTAGTTTCAGGCATCACTCCGGCGGTGAGATTAGAGAGTAGGGATCAGAGACTAGAGAGCAGAAGCTAGAGTCAGAGTCAAGAGGCTAGAAATGAGCAAACATGTCACGGACCATAAACGGCCAGGCATGGCTTGAATAGATGGAGCATTTGGGGTATTAACGCGAGTAATAACTGCAATGCAAGTGATTATTAAACCCGCAAAAGAGGAGAAACTTAAAAACACACTGTCCTTGCCTGTCAAAAGAGGACCATCACTATCACTGTTTGGCCACTAGTCATGTCAACAACCGCCATTCTGTGGGAGACAAGTCGGTGGAGATGATGAGTAGGAAGCGGCCGTGTATGCCTGGCACTTCAACATTCAAGTGAATGTAATCAACTCAACAGACACCGTCTGTGATTTGATTTTGAACATCCTAACACATACTTCCATCAAAAGGGGGGAGGATGACTCTCAAGCAGAGACGAAGCAAACTGGAATTGACATACCTCAATCACAACAATCAAACAACATCAACTCTCATTCCGATTACCCGTCTCCTGGTGTCATGTGGTAGATACCCTGTCTGGTCCTTAGGGCAGGGCAGGGCTGGGTTGGCTCACGACGTCAACAAGGTACCGAGTACACATATGCTTCTCTCATGTACAAGATCTCGCCGTCGTACCGCCCCGACCTAAGAGAGGAGGACGAGGGTGTGTAATCGACAAACTTTATTGCCCATAAACGACAGATGAAGAACTGGTAAGTAATTAGAGACACCACAAAAATACTGCAGCAAGAAGGGGGTTCGGGGCAAGGCAAACAAGTGTTCCCACCAAAGCCAATGCGAAGACTAGAAGTAGCGGAACGCTATCGAAGGAAGAAAGAAATCACGGAACGGGTGCGGTACGGGCAGTGATTCAACCCCTAAACTCTTACTCACTGATGGGCACGGCTAGAGAGGCTCAAAGCTAAGAGGCTGACGGCTGAAAGCGGCGGCGGCGGCGGCAGCAGCAGCGGGGATGGTGGTGATGGCAATGACAATGGTATAGGATGGGCGACGGACAGACGGTGATAGCGGCGGACCCCCGTTGAGTACTACAGTAATGCACAGTCCATGATTCTGGGTGGATCAGAAGGGGTGTGGACTGGATAGCAATACCATACTGGTTACTGTACGACGAGATGATTATTCCGGGATGAGATGGCGTGAGGAAGAGCAGAACTAGAAGATACCGATGGGGGGATCATGTCAGTGCTGTGCGGTCGTGCAGGAGAGGGAGAATAACAAGTGGGAAAGGAAAAGAAGTGGACGAGGCGGTAGAGTTTGAATCCAACTTGTTCCATATCTCGACTTCCGTTCGTCTTGCTTCTGGTCTTGGCACGGTTATTGGACAGGAGCGTCCAAAGCATAGAAACGCGGCTTCCGTTAGATTGACGGGTCCCGAAATGACGGAAATGGAAGCTACGAGGAATTCATGGGAAATGTATTGCGTTATATTGTGCACCGTCGCAAGGTAATAGCAAGGGGGAATTAGATCTCCCCCATCCAGATCAGGACCTTCTGTTGGTGGTGATGCCAATGGACAGTGGTGTGGGAATAGTGGTATTCCAAAGATATCATCAGTACCAATAGGTCCATACAATAGACAGCGTCTTTTTTCTTTATTTCCTTTCTAGTGGAATATTCCCAGGGCATAGCTGACAAAGAGGGAGAAAAGGAAAAAGGGGGTGGTGGTGGTGGTAAAGAGACATGAACGAGATCGATTCGTGATATGTCTTAGACAATCAAAAGGGAACTGGAGAATAGATCAACATCATGTAAATCTTAATGCCTTGTAGTCATGGTGTGATGAAAGTACAGATAATGCTTTAAGTGATCCAAAGGCAGCATAGATCCCAAATTCAATTCTTCATGAATTACCATAACCACTCATATCTTGGTGTTTTCTAGCTAAGAACAACCACCAAACTGGTTGACTGCATCTGTTTCCTACACACAGTTATAGTCAAGAATATCACCTCCGAGTTAAACACCTTGAATCAATCAAACTATCATTTGAATACCTCATCATGATTCCTGTTAGACTTCTTCCAAGCATCAAAATAGAAACTATGTCCCTTTCAGCTCAACTTGTCAAGCCGGTGTGCGCGGTATCTCCCTAACCCTCTCCTCTCCCTTCGGCAGTGGCAATTTTCCACAAAGGAACTGGGTGTGCATGTCAGGCTGAAAGCCTGTTGCTGTGCGAGAAAAGGCTGGCAAAACACGAAACTTCCGGAGTCTCGACTTCCTCTACTTACTCTAGTAGCTTCCCAGTTATTCGGGACCAGTTAAAAGAGCCAGGTTAGAAACCGGAAGCGGCCGTATGCCCGACTGGAATGTGATTGACGTTTATCACGATGAGCCAAGGGAGGGACGATTGACGAGCGAGGACGAGTCTGCCAAAGGAACTACCACAGGAGCTGACTTTCGGTAGCCGAAAGCGGCGACAGAAAAGAAAACCGTTTACGAATAGCTTCCTGTCTAGATCAGCTCGTTTACTGTATGCGTGGGATACGTATCCGAAGGGTAAAGGATCACGGCAGCGGCGTTCGGAAACGGAAGGGGCCATTGGAAGAAGTTACTCCATGGAGTTGCTCAAAGGTGGAAAGAGCTGCTAGATATTGAAGGCGAAGGTGTAAGTTGACAAACATGAAACCAAATGGGTAGGCAATTCAAGCTCAAGTGGCACAGAAGCTTGGAAAGAGCCCCTTGGCTCTTCCCACTACCAGGTATCAAGAAAAGTCACGGGATAGCGATCAATGTACGGTAACTGATCATCGCCGTAGTGGTAACCTTTTCTCTCATGATCTCTACCGCACTACTTCAAACATCTCCGCACAACTACACCAGACGCCTTGGATTGAATTTGGCCCTACCGCCTTCTCGCTTCTACAAGTCCCTTCGGCATCACCGTTATACAGCTGCCTCTGTTAGCAGTCGGCCCATCTTTCAGCTTTGCTTGCACGCTTCCGGCCGTTCAACAAGACCGCATCCGGACACTAACAGACCAGGTGACGTGTATTATGATTATCAAATACAAGATATGGCAGACAAAGAATCCATGTGGATTTTGTGCTATGAGTGAATGACAACTTGCGACAAATAGTTTGCAACTGACGCCACGGATTTGCCTGACTTGCTGTGGAGACAGTTTGTTCAGACAAGTGCCGCATGATTACGATTATCAACGGCTTCTGCTTTCTGCTTAGTTTGGTTGCCTTCACTGACTAGGCATAGTACTTTTCAATCTCGGGATCATCAACAGAAACGACTCTGAAATCAGGCAACACTGTCGAAGAGAAGCACACCACGTTGTCACACATCGTCGAAATAGGACCCCTCTCCATGAGATCTCCGGACACTCTATGCCTGCATCCACGACTGCATCACAACAAGCAGCACACGTGTCGTATGGCAAGCGAGGGCTTGACGCCCGCAGCCACTTCGATAACCCACGAGAGAGGCAAGGCCTTCGATGGCGGAATTAAGCCGTTTTCATTCCTGCTTTTGCTGTTTTGCCCAGCTTATGGCACAAGTACCTACTTGACATGTTCTTCTAGTCACTTGAATGTCAAGCACAACATCAGAGGCAGTCGCTCTCTACCTTGCTTACTTGCAAACAACGCCTCGACACTCGATCAAATCACTTGACTTTCTTCAAATATTATTAGCGTCGTGACTTCCGAGCAAGTCATTCTCAATGCTCTGTCGCTAGTTGCGGGAAGCTATCTCAGGTGTCATGCGAGGTAGTGATGAATACTGGATCCCATTTATCACTCAAGAGCTGTTCAGTTGAACAAAACCAACCAACAGGCCGTAGCCGAACAAGCCTCTACCTTTATCGAAACTTGTCGTCGTCGTCGACCGATGCATACCCGAAGCAATATAATCTACAGGATGCAGAGCTCTATCACAGTGTCCGAAGATGGAGGAGCAAGCAGCGAGCTTCAACCAAACGGTCGCCGTTATCATGTCAAATGCCAGCACAGTTATGTCAATCCTTTTCCGTAGGTATCCATGCAGGACAGCGGCTGATTTAACATAACTTGGTTCGATACCCAATCAATCTCGTCTCGTGCATCGGCCACTTGCTTGTACCTCAGCATTCTCGACACAAACACGCCATGCATCAAATCTACGAAGATCGCGATGTCTCAAGCATCTCTGTATGGATTCAGGCCTAGGCATTTGGATTAGATTGTGTCTCGCGGCAGAATTATCCCACACCGTTGGCCTGCTGTATAGTATACCTCTATACTTATCACATGATATTGCCTAGATCCTTGACATGAATCAGCCAAATACGCCTGCCAGCAACATACTTGGAGTCGAGGTTTGTTTTGACGAATTGACTTGAGCAGATACAATTTTGAGTCATTCTGGCGACTTACACTCTATGGCAACAACATAACCCCTGCCTCTCTAGTCTATCACCCCTGTCGTTGTTGGTTCTACAACACTGATGTCCCGCAACTCCTCCCGCCCCTACATTATACCGCACGAAACCGATATGGTGATAGCCTCACATCTTCGAGACCTCGTTTTACTCCTTCATTGATACAGAGACTACTTTGTTTATACGTCTATCCTGACCGTTCCAGGAATCACTCGCCTTCCAACAGTGGGGGTAGAGCTTCACGGATCATCGGCCCGGCCCAATCGCTGGCCGCATTAGTCCCGTTTGAGCACGAGACGCGATGTTTCTCTTTAAGCGAGAGTGGTCAAAGTGGGCACTTTGAACTGTCGTGTCTCGAATTCTTAGTGACGAGAACTTTGACCTTCTTGTCCCACGATCATAGTGGTCCTTGGAGGTCGTTCGACAGCCGGCAAACTTGTGGCCTGTCTGAAGTAGGCCATCAACTCTTGTGTGGCTCAAAGCTTTGGCTGAGGCTTCAATCATGATGAAGAAAGAATCAAACAAAGACGACATGTTAATGCTGTTACACATGGGCTTGCCGAGGCATGTTATGCATAGTTGTTTCTTTGTAGGGTGTTGAGAGCAGAAGCCACTGTATTGGTGAGTCGTCGCGGTCAGTGCCGATCACTAGACACGCTGCAGTCCTGGATAGAAATCACTTGGTATGCCAGAGACGTCAATGGTCGCAGAAATCCGTGGCCAGCGGCCGAGTGCTTGCCCTCTTCCATCGCATGTCTCGGGCTTTGGAGATAGCACCGCAGTTGCTTTATTATTCGATAACAAATCAATTAGCCAAATAGATACTCTGCAGCTGTGTTGTATTTGCTGAATGGATCTGCGCAGAGAGGTCACTATGTTCGACTGCTTGCCGACTACAGGCTGCGGTGATGGAATAAGGCCGAGTAAGTGGGCATATTGACTTGCTTTCTCCTGTTTCGTCTCGTCCGTTGTGCTTTATCTATAGGCTATGCCACCCATCTTCGCCCTAGCATCCCCCTTCATAAAGAGAAAGATCTTGTAATAGGCCTATGGCGTGGCCGCAAACTCGAAGTCAACTGATCTTAGAGGACACAGGCATATATTGATCAAGTAATAAAGGCTTCGTTAGTGTCGATTAACATGAATATCGATACTCAAGTCTAATATAAATACCAAATCAAGCACTAATTTTGTGAATGTAAGATCCGGCATCGATACATGACGACACAAGTATGGCTAAAGCTGCTTTTTGCAGAATGCTCATCAAAATAATGCAGCAATCAACCAAACACGTCTAGAAAGGAATGGTGTGTAAGTTCCCAGCACTATGCAAAGTCGTATTCTCGTTTGTCATGACTCGTGACGGCGTTATCATTTACTTTTCCATCCATGAACATTTTCAGCCTGCCTACCAACCCAATGCCTGTACTCGTAAAGATATGCCTGGTGAATATATTCAATGTTTCCCACATGATATACCATTGCCTGTTCCCCCCATGCCATTGCAAAGGATCATTGACAATATCCCGTTGATGTAAGCCATCAATCAGGCCCTGAGATTCCATGGGATAGACAAGTTGATTCCATACAACTGAAATCTGTCCCCGGAATTGCGGATGCTGGTAAACCCGACTTGGTCGGAGTTGTATCCCTAGTCACCGCTGACCGCCTGGAAGGATGCGGAATAGAAATATACTCATGTCCATGGCTAGACTTTAGCCCATTGGTACACAACCCGGAGTCCGTTGCCAGTCCGGAATGCATCGCTTCTCCATCGTTCAAGGTGAAGGGCTCGCTCTCCGACTGATTGTTTCCACGCACATCTCCTCCCTCACAGCGAAAGCGCCGTCGGAATTCCTTTCAAGGACAAAGCATCGCTCTGCAAACACTCCCATCTCGTTCTGCCGTCGCCAGGCGCTTCCGAGTCGGCGGATCATGACACGCTTCCAACCTCCTACAACGATGACTATGCGCTTCCACGAGGTGTGACTGTTGGCCTGCTGTTTTCCTTGAACGAGTTTCCTAAACGTATCCATCGCCGCCTCATAATCGTGATCAATACCGGCTGGCGTGAGTTCCAAAGGTCGGACGACGGTTTGCATATGTAATGTCAGCGTACGCAGTGCTGGGAATGTGCAGACCGTTCTAAGAAAGCGGACAGGGTCGCACATGGTGATGTCGAGATCAACTTCGAGTGTATGAACGAACAAGAGGTGCTTGGCCAATATCTCCAAGTCTCCAGGCCATAACGTCGGGCACCTCTGATCATCCTCTGCAAAGCCCACATGGTCTCTAAGACGTAGGACCTGTAAGGAACGCCGGTGCACTACGAGAGCATCTAGAGGGAAGATGTGAGTGTGGCAGGTAATGTCCAGAACCTCGAGTGCCTTGATGTGGTTCTTGATTAGTACGTACAAGCCCTTCGTGGCCTCTTCACGCATGTCTGGCAGATGAGCACTGTAATCTTGCGCTCGCAGCGTACGTAGGTTTACGAAATCGTCAAATGAGATGGATCGAAGGAAGTTGAACATGGGAACGGACTCTAGTTGCAACGATTGAATGCATGAGAAATCCCAATGGTTGCGTACATCTTGGGCGGAGTGATTCCAGTCGTACGACTGCAGGAGCAAGTCTGTAAAGGCTGGCATGCGCTCACCGGGGGCAAATCGAAAACTGGTGCCCTGTCCACGGTCCTGGTAGTGAAGAGTCTGGAGGCCATAAGACTCTAATAGAAGCTGTTTCAGAGAGCTGATCCTCGTTGATAGCGCTGGAGCAGGGCTTGCTAGTTTGAGTGACGTTAGTGACTTGGGAGGGATTGCACGCGTGTAAGAAGTTGACAGTTGGTTGTCTAAGTGATCATCAAGGTTTCGCATGGGAAGATTCTCGACAAGAAGCTTCGTGTTCTTGAAGCGGAGGTCATCTGAGCTGAGTACATCTGAAGGAAGCCAGAATCCGGCATGTTGAGGCTGATCGCCGACGTAAAGCCAACTAGGTCAAGGTGAGTTAGTATGTGCTGTGCGAGGAGGGACTGCACAGTATAGTACCAGATGGATTGTAATCTTCTGATGCGAAGAAGAAGGTTAGTGATACCCTGAGCGTCAAGGTTACTTGGCACAACCACATGATTCGTGTATGATGAGATATTGTGAAATGCACGAGGGTTGCTTGGCTCAAAATCAGGTGCCACAAGTTGCCCAGTTAGCGTAAGGCGTTGATAAATGATAGGTGTCGCTATGGCATTGAACCTCCTCGAAACCAAGCGAGCTGAATGTAGTGACGATGCATCTACATCTCGAAGCTGTGTTATGTGGCCGAGTTAGTTTGCTGGCCGAGTGAAGCAGACACCTTGAGACGGATGACCAAAAAGGATCTCCTGATACACATACCTGCTCAAGTATGAGGGCAATAAGTTCAGAACTTAGGTTGTCAAGTGTGGAGGCTGAAGACGGTGAAGTTGTGTTCGGGACAGCGGCCATACGTTGGGATTTGGTTGGAGGGGACGAGGGACAGGTTGACGAAGGACAAGGAGAAAGGGAACACTTTGGGGGGAGGGCGAGAAGAGAGAGGGTGATGGAGGGTGAGGGGAGCAGGAGTTGCGTGGTAGTCTGCATCTTGGTTCAAGATGTCAGTCGAACGAACAGACGGAGAGACGGGAAGAACGGGCTGAGAAGTCAAGTCATTCAACATCAGCCTTGAGTAGTATCGGAGAGGGGGGAGTAGGGGGAAGGGTTCGACTAAGCCCACATTGATAAAATGAGTCGACGTGGATATGTGAGTATGTGTATGTGTATGGTGTATGTGCGTGTGCGTATACCAAGGCAGTAAGTATAGGGGTATGGATGATTGAATGATGGAACAAGTGGATGAATGAATGGATCGATGGATGGATCGATGTAACTCTAGGGATCAGTGATATGGGTCATATGTCATGTATGTATGTCTGTATGTACTGGTTGTCATATGTGTGTATGTATGTTCATATGTATGTTCATGTATGGATGGATGGATGGATGGATGGATGTGTGTAAGTCGGGGCGGGAAATAAAGATCCTACACCTTCTTTAAACGTTGACCTGGAATTTTTTATTTTAGCTTTAGAAGGGAAAGGACACTAGGCTGCTAAAGGCGAAAGTAACGAAACAAGCTTGGGGCTGGTCATGATGGGATGTGCCCAGGTAGCGTGTTTCTGAGAGAGGGAGCATGGGAGACATGCACAGTCCTCTGCGCGCATACTGTAGTCCCGAGGCGGCGGAACTTTGACAGGGTTATACTGGTTTATCAGGGATGGTTTGATGCGGACGAATTGTTAGAGGGGGCGGGATGTGTGGAGAGGAGGGAGGGGGGCATATCTTTTGAGCCGCGGGAGGAGAGGGAGTGGGATACTATGATTGGCATTACTATTGACGGGTGGGCAATGTATATCTTCTGTAAAAAGACATGCGAAAAAAAAGAAAGGAAACGGGAAAATGACCGTGAAGAATAGAAAAGAGGGGGGAACAAGAGAGACAAGGTAGCACAGAGACGAGCTGGAACGAGTCTGGTGATGGATGTGTAGACATGATGCATCTCTGAAAGAAAACAAATGTCTAAACCAAGGCCAAGACACGGAACATGAGATGGAGCATAAATGTGCTGTGCAGTGCGGCAACCAAGCATGGCTGCAAAGAGATGGACAAGGGGAGAGTAAAGACAGAGTGCGGAAAGAAAGCAGAGGAGAGGAAGCGAAACCGAGAGAATAGAGTTGCATCCAGTGGAGAGCTTGTCATCAACCGATAAATGAGGGACGTTTCAATTCCAACATCGTGGTCTGTCTACGTGACCATCCTCAATGTCCAAATGGGCCGAGTTTCTTGAAGAATTCCAAAACGATCGGGGGATTGAGCAGACAAGGCCATCGGTAGGGATTGGACTTGAGATCGACCTGTATTCCATAAAACATGGTCATCGGGAGTGGATAGAATCATCACTGACCAGGGGTTTCGACTTGATACAGTACAGTATACTGAGTGTGAGTGATGGGTACGGAATAAGGGTGCAGACGACCCCGGCGCTTGAAGTCTTCAAGAATCGGAAACTGTAAGCGGCGTTGAGCACAACACAGTTCCGTAATGATGATTGAGATATCTGACCGTTGATGTTGACTGTCCTTGTTTGTTCTCGGGGCATGCTAGATGGCATGCACTGTCAAAGGCAACTCAAATCAAAGCGAGTAACTTCCGAATCTGGAATCAAACCCTCCCATTGTTCCAGACCCATGATATCCAACTAGACATGTATCGACAGCTGGGATCACCTTGACAGATCGTTACTCTGAGTGGGGAAGGGCCGAAGAAATAGGTCGGACTGATTGATGTTGGCTGACTGTTTGCATCAGCATAAGGGATGCCATTAAACCATCAACCCCATCGATAGTTTAGCATAGCCCAGCATAGCATGGCATTGTATTGCACAGTCGCTGCGCTTCGGTATTAGGAATATCTCACAGCGTACTGCACTCTGCACTCTGCAGTCCGCACACTACACGGCAAACGTACGTCACAGTGATAGGAACATGTCGTAGACTCATACCTCTCGCCTCCACAGAGATTTAGGGGGGGTGATAGAGAGAGAGAGACGAGGCGAAAAACGAGAGCATCTGATCTGATGCAATGCATTTGTTGGCCACCAAGGGAGGGAAGGGGAAGAAAAAAAGAACAGTCCAACAAATTCGCAAGAATGTCCCGAAACAGGAAAATGGGGTCGAATTCTCTTGACAATGAACCAGCAGGGGTGGCATCCTCCTCCCGCGTCCAAATAACTGATCCCTGAACCGATCCTTGGCCTCGTTTCCTCCTCCGGCCTGGTTCTCATTCTCCGGAGCCAATCGCTTCTTGGATCAACCATCCAACTTTCAAGATAGGCGCCGCTCCAGAAGCCGGGCGGGACTGCGGGACAAGCAGAGCCGTTCAAAGAACGCAGATAAATACTGGAGCCTTGGACGTCTGGTTCTTTTTCGGTTTTGTTGACAACGCATATGCGGGTTAATTAATCGGGTCTTTCATATGTCCATGTCTTGTCTTGTTGTAGAAAGTGGTGCGGCTTTCGAATTGATGCTACGCCCAATATGTTGAACTTTGCGGTAGGGCAGCTCTGATTTCATGTGGGTCATTGCTTCTGACAGAAAATATGAAGATTGTACCCAGTGCTGTAAAAATGTTTCGTTTATGTTTGTGACCATCTCTGCATGGAATCTGGCTAGGCGCGGCTGTATGTTCGACCTCATTCCGTTTTATGCTCTTCCTACTGTACGTTGCTTTCCCGCGATCAGTTGATCTCTCGGTTCAATGATACGTGTCATCAAGACAAGTTACTCGCGGTGGGTGTCGGTATTCAATATTCAATGTTGAATGTTCAGTGTTCAGTGTTCAGTGTTCAGTGTTCAGTGCCCAGGAAAGAGTCAAGGCTGAAGCTGGACTTGTCAGGTCGTTCTGAGTAGGAGCTGCTAAGTTACGTGGTCTGAGCCTTAGCTCCTACCTTGGATTGTATTGTATGTAATGACATGGACACCATGACAGGCAAATTAAAAGGCAACCTCGCCTCAACTTACCTTCCTGAGTTGATCCTCTCTCTATATGAATGCTAAAATAAAAGTACATGGGCAATAGATTAAAGTACTAAAGACCTGATATCTTCATTTTTTTTTTTCGCATGTCCCTTGCTCGTTATAAATACCCTGATTGTCCAAGCAGTTCCATATTTTCTTTTCTTTCTCTTACATAAACTTCAGGGTCGTGTCCGGTAGGTACCTACCGATGCTCATAAATGACAAGGCGTTCATTTTGAACCTTGTGAAATTACCGGTTTTGCTTTTCTTCTTCTTCTATACTCCAGTAATGTCTTCCCCATCGCCTGTGCCAGTCTCCCTCCCAGCCGGAAGGGGACTGACTCCTTGGTGCCCTGACTTACTTTTCCAGTCCGGAACTAAAGACATTCTTTTGGATCCTCGCACAGAATGATCGACTACGGGTTGCCAAGTCCAGCGCTGGACCTGGATCCATCCTACCGAGGATCTTGAACTCTTGGATGCGTTACTTACCCTTTACGGCTGTGTGGCAAGACTTTGATGATTCAAATCGTTGATGCGACGACCTGTCTTTCAGCACAATTTCTCGACCCTTCCAACACGCGAGACACACGAGATCTGACAGGTTTGCATGGGACGGACTAGGTAATCTACTGCTTCAACAAGACTCAATCTGCGACATCCAGCGAGACGAGCTAACACGTTTAACGCAAGCACAAGCAAGAAGAGCATCCCGAAACCTGCCCAGAAACCCATTGATACGCACATCACAATGTTGAAGCTACATGTTTCTTGATTCCATTACCACCCAACCATCGACTCTGATTTATATTTACTATCCTAATCAGACCCCATCTCGATTCTGGTCTGACAACCGTGTAACATGTTGTATGATAGTGTCTGTCTATGCATGTCGAGTCCTGGAGCGAAGCCATTGGGATTTATCTCATCTGAAATGTGGTATTCTCTGTTAAAGGAGAGAAGGCGACGTCAGCCCGTGTTCACCACTGTACATGGAGCGAATGCTAGCTCTGAAGACTTTTTTTTTGTAATAATCTCGTTAGACCTTTTATAAAAAAACATCACAACGAACAAACTACATATGCGAGCGAGAACAGTGTGGTATACTAAACGATGACGCTATGAAGAATCTGTCCACTCGCCGTGCTGACATCCCGTTGAATATTGTATGAAAATGAACATGATCAAGAGAATAAGTAAGAAAGAAAACGGGGAAAGGGGAAAGAAAATAAGTCGGCCGCCATCTCTGATTCCTTAGCTCTTTTCAACACTCTCTTGATTTTCTCCCATCTGCCGTACAGTCCAGCCGCTCCACATATCAAAGCAGTAACAGCAATAAATCATCCATAAACCAAGATTGAGGGACAATGAGCCTTTGGGCTTGGGAGCTCGACCGTTTCCTCTTGATATATCAAGTCGTGTATCCCCTAGTATCTATACATAGGGTCCTTGCTCTTAGACGGTGCATCATAAATGTCATCGTCATCCGAGACCTCGTCAAGCTTTTGGCGGGCTGCCTGGTCGCCACCTGGAGTACTGGATCCGGCGCCATGCATGTGAACCTTTCCGACAGCACTGTCTTGACGGCCGATATAGCTATCAGTTGGTCTGAAGCCTGGGTGGAAGGGCTCATAGGCAAGACGCTGATTGTCGTCATAGTCGTTGTGTGTGCTGGGTCCGGCGTTGCCCAAGTTACCTCCCTGCTGAGGGTCCCGGATAGGATCCGCAAAAGGATCTTCCGTAGGCTCGGGGACGGGCCTGTTTGATATAGAACCGGATGGCCCAGAAGGAGGAGGGCCAGGTGGTGGGGGGTACACTTCCGTGTTCTTGCCCTTGCCAGTCGCGGCGGCGTCACTGTTGGGCAAGTAGGAATTACCAGAGGCCGTGGGTTCCGTGTCATCGACGAGTCTCTGAGTGTGGTCATTGGTGCCATTAATTGGAGGGGTCATGGAATGCTCATGAGGACTTGTTGCTTGTCCAAGACCAAGCTGTTTCCGCGCGCTCAGAACAGCACGCTTATGCTGGTTCAAGGCTGTCTGCAGCTGCTCGTTTGTATCGATAAGGCTCTCCATGGTGTCATTGTCCGGGCAAGGATTCTCGGATGTCATGTACCCCTGGATGCTCCGTGAAGCGCTCGAGCATCTGTCCGCAAACTCCTTGATAAGGTCGTTGTCGAGGATTTCCCTCGCTTGTGTGTTCATGACAACCTGTTCGAGAAGCTTAGCAGTGGTGCGAGCCTCCTCGAGCCGACTAGCTAGCTCTACAGGGTCAGGAAGGCGTTTGTTGGTGTGGTTTCTGGCAAAGTAATTTTGCGAATGAGGATTGCCTGGCGGACTCATGAGGGCAGCTTGGGGGGGCATCTGTCCGCGACGACCCTACAAGCAATGTTAGTTGGTCAGACTTCGTGGCGCAAGGGGCATTGATGCGTACACCGTGAGTCTGGAAAGCCTTGTCCTTTTCCTTTTTCCACATGGACACGATCAGTGCCAAGTTCTCGTCGTCTATCTTAGTATGTTCGAAGTCATCCAGCGTCTCCATCAAGATCTGGCGCACGCTGGGATCCTTGGTATCTCTTAGTAGTGATCGCACGGTGTCGACAAACTTCTGGTCAATGTTGCGAGTAAAGGTAGCGCCGGGGTTATCGGTCAAGATGCGCATGAGCATTATGGCATTATACTGCCACGAGGCACGGCTCATGTAGTCTCGCGATAGGTATTTTCGGATGATTCGTGCACATTCTGAGGCTGCGCCGGGAGAGGACTCGGCGGCGTCGACGATGGGAGGGAGGAAGAGAACTTCATCATTCTGTTCGTGGACAACGCAAGCCCAATCCGTTAGCTCGAGCCCATCGTAGCAAGAAAGAGTAGCTGAAGGGCACATACCTGGGCTTTACCTCCAGATTCGCAGAATGCTTTCTGAGCTCCAATTAGCACAACCAAGGAAATCGAGGATATAATGATGTAGCCGGGTCTGCGCGCAGCTGGTAGAAACGTACCACACTATTGTGAGCCGTGGCCTCGGGCGTTGCGCCAGGTGTTGCACCAGAAGCACTGTCTAAACCTGCAACATTGCGATACTTGTCAGTATGATTCCAGGCTACAACGTCCAAGATGCGTGAAGTTGCTATCGAGAACGATCGGATACACCGCTTTGTCCAGATCAAAAATCACGTACGGGTCGACGAACCTCCAGCCTTCTTTCTGATGCTTCCAAGCACCTTGTTCACACTGAGCCCCTTCATGGACTTCATGATGGCGACGGAGCTTGCGCAAACACCGGCGCTTAGAAATGGGGAAATGGAGGACCGGAGTTGAGCTTGATTGACAATGTCAAACAGGACTGTTGGGAAGGATTGGGTCGGGAACAAGAATCTTATTTTCGTAACGAGTTTATCAGTCGTGGAGATGAGGTTTCGAGGATAACAACGGTTTTGTCAAATGCCAATGAAACTATGGACTTTAGAGGGAATTCGGGCTTATTGTAACCTCGAATGGTTGGAGACGTTGACTGCCTGGCGCGCAGCACTATTGACTGATGTGGGATAGGTAGCGGAGGAGGAGGTAGGTTAATAAACAAGGGTCTGAGTCCCTGGTTTGGCTGGTCCTTAGTTGAGTAAAGCCTGGGGTGAGAGGGACCCAGTTTGAGTTGATCGTGGTAAGATTGGTGACGGCGTTGCGGCGTTACGGCGTTCGTACAGAGAGAGAGTGGGTGTGTTTGGGGGGTACTGTTAACAGAGGATGTGATGAATTGTATGATAAGTGGCAATGTTTTGATGAATGTTGGTAAACTTTCTGCCTGTACCAATATCGACAGAATCAACGTCGTTGATTTTTTGCTGATGATACTCTGTACTCGAGGCGGAATCCAAGGGCAGGCAGATGCTGCAGGTTGCCGTAGGTTGGCTGGTTCTTCTGAAGGATCGACTGAACACTTAACGTGCAGTCGCTACCGTATGGTAAAACGTATAAGGGAGATTGCTCCTGCGTTCGGATTTCTTCAGGGTCCGGGCTGTTGGGTGATTTGATACAGGCCAGAAAAAGGAGAAAACCCACTTAGGCTACTGCTAAGTGTATATTCTGTACCTTTCTTTATGTTCACGAAATCGAATGAGGAGATCTTTTTGGTGGTCGTTTGGTTGCTAGTTTCTGATGGGTGGTACCTTGTGTAATAGAAAAGTGAGAGGCACCTCCGTGGGCAGCTGCAAGTACCTAATAAAAAGGATGTGGGAAACCAAAGCGTTCAGACTCCCTTACGCATATTTAGTAGTACTCTTTGTGTCGAAGCAAAACAATGTTCTCAATCCTTCTTGGACATATTCTAACATCCCACCCAAACACTTAAGTATGTGTCAACCCAGGCCACTCCCGCATCATCTCCTTCGTCGTTGTTACACAGCCACATCGCCCTACGCAATCAACCCTCTGTTGGGTTCACCTAAACCCCCCTTTTCCCTGCCCACACATGACCTCGATTCACGACTCTGTCCTTGGCTCGACTCAGCATTTTGCCAAGTCAGTCACTACCGTTAACTCACTAGACCGTGTCTAGTAAAGGCGGAAAAGAAAAGAGACTGGGTTTTAAAAAAAAGTGAACGTGTACATTGGACGCGGGGTTGTTCAGAACGCGTGTCGTTCGCTCGTGGTTGTATTGATGGAGATCATCACTGTCAAATAGCATGTATGCCGTGAAGCTTATTAATTGGCTCTTACTTACATACCTAGGTACAGTAGTAACTCAACTTGGTGGATTACAGTACCTCAATACTTACGGGAGCAACCGAATCGTCATTTGCATAGTAGTTCATTTGGACTTGATCAGCGCTCGGGTTCCTCCGATGATTAGTCTTTAGAAATCTACATCGAACGCAGCCGACAACCACACGCCGGACTCAATGCAAGCGCAAGGTATTCTAGAATCTTACTCATGTCCAGGATAGCTTCTAGCCCCGGTACCCATGACCTACAGTACCTAATCGTAGACAAGTCAAACCACATGTAAAATTCTTAAAACGCTTTTGAAGCTTCACTCCCTTCTATAAAGTCTAGCCACCCCATCAATGAAGGGCTTAAAATTCCTCAATGACTGTACAAGATCTCTTCATAATCTCTGAGACCGCCATCCAAGTACTGTCACATTATTTATCCTCGTTCATTGTGCGTCCATCTCCTCCTCCTCCTCCTCCTCCTCCTCCTCCGATTCCCCCTCCGAATCCACATGTACATCTTCAACTATCAGGTTACCTGATCGTCCAATCTTGTCGCCCATCGTAGCCGTTGAGCTTGGCTCGTACACGATACGTGGCATGATGGATGCGATTCGGAACTTGTACTCATGCTGGTAATCTTCTGGTTCCTCGCGATCCGTTGCGCCCTCTTCCACTGCAACGTCGTAACACTCCACAAAAGCATATAGATCCTCCAGCGTGGCATCCATGGGAAAACGCCGGACAATTCTGCCAGCCCCCGATGCCTCTGGCATCTTAAGCGCAACACGCACTACGTTCCTGTCGCCTGCAGCCGGCTCGGGGAGAATCGTTGTAGCCTTCCAAGATCGCCACTGCTGTCGCTTCTCCTCCAACTTTGCCGCTGCTTGGGCCTCTTCCCGAGCTCGTTGCTCTGCCGCCGCTTCTGCTGCAGCTGCCTCGCGTCTTTGTCGCGCGCGCTCTCGGTCAATAGCCAAGGATCGCTCGTATGCTGAATCCTGCTCTGTTCTCAAGTTTCGTGTCACTTCCTGCGCCGTTCGTTCAGCTCGCACTCCAGTCAGGTCTGACCCGTATTTCTCGATAGCCGTTCTGATCTCGGACAGATATGTCGCAGGCGGCATCGGCCCGACCAGACGCTTGACTATCCCCATCCGCGTGCTTCCCTCCTTTGGTGTAAGGCATACTAGTGCTGAGAAGGGGAATTTGGTGCAGATGTACTCTTGTGAAACTTGGTAAGCTTCCGAGTCTAGCACATTACCTCCCCACAAGATTATGTTATTATTGGGATCCTTGATGAATTCGACCACTTCCCGTGATAGGAGTGTTTCTTTGACAAATGATTCTGTGTCGTCGTGTTCAGGCGAGAGTAGAACTACCAGCATGAACTTTAGTTCCTTTTTGGCCAAATCGTGTGCTTGAGCTATGCCACCTTCAAAAAATGGCAGCTCATTGTCTCCGTACTCTTCATCAAACTCTCTTTTGAACCGGGCTGCTGTATCTCGGGGCATAAGAGGCCTTCGTCCATTAGTCCCTCTGAAGCCAGTCGATATTCTGCTCGTCACAGCACGTGGGCGTATTGATGCCGGTAGGAATGACAAAATATATAGCAATGAGCGAAAGAGACTAGAAGCAGCGCGCCAACCCCAACCCAAGGGGGCTAGAAGTAGGCCGATGATCCATGGGGACCGCCCCGTCATGGGGTTTTGAGGTACGATTCTAGGTGCTGGATCGGTTCGTTGCCGAGGTACCACACGAGGTGATCGAACAGATGATGTCAACAGACTTTCTTGAAGGTTTTCAAGGCGTGCCGTCTCTCGTGGTATTTCTTGCGCTGCTTGGGCTAGAGGGTCGGGCGCTTCGCCATCGAAGAACTTGGCAATTGCAATCTAGACATAGACAGATGTTAGCAGATTTGGACCCAAGTACGTCCGGGATTTTGAATCCCATCATACCTGAACATTCCATTCCGATCGTCGAAGTAGTGGGATAGCCTCACTAATTTCCTGGTTTGTGACTTGAGTGTATTGGTTGAGGGCTTCCTGTTGGCTTGCGGACAGCTGTCCCAAGTCGACTTCATCTCCAGCCATAATTACAACGCGAGCCCTGGATATTGATCGGTTCGATCGGCTTCGAAAATTAGAAGTAGGTTGAATAGGGTCGATCGGACTTCGGTTGGTTGTTCCTGATGTCGAGAAAACTGGGTTAGGAACGATGATTATAGTAATCCGAGTTCATGCCCTGATCCTTGATCGGAGTCTGTTGATGATTATTGGCTTTCTTGTTCAATGCAGACCTTGAGAGTTTAGGACTAGATTAAAATGTGCGTTTAGTCGACATCCCCAAAACCAAGTCATAAGTCTAAACTGATTTGTGCATGAAAGTCCACACTTCGATGAACAATGATGCTCGCCGAGGAACACTGTTGCAAGGACCAGTAACGCTGAGGTGTTCCTTTGGTGGAGTGAAAAGCGACTTATTGAAAGAGCTCTAAGACGAAGTGGGCTGCGTGGCTGCTTAGCTTATCATTATCATCACTCGACCTGTTCTTTTCCGTTTTGGGACTTGGAGGGTGATGCAGCCCCCCGGAATATTGCATCTCCTGGGACAGAACAACCCGGACAGTGTTTCTCTTCCCTTTTAACTAGGTAGGTATGTTGAGTGTTGTGTAATTTTATACCTTACCAGTATTCGTTAGTGCCCAGCTTCTGGCGTCATTGCGTCCCTACCTAGGAACAAGTATCTTGACACGCTTGTTTATATGCCTAAGGTACCTTGCCGTAGCCTAAATACCTTCCAACTGAGTCCATGTAAGCGCGCTTTTGTTTCGCAGCCAAGCTCTGCGACATTCGCATTGGCAAGTCCCTCCACCTAGAACTGGAAACTGGACCCCCACCGCCCACATCCATCCACTCACTCATCCAACTCTTGCATACATACCATAGACCTTACCTCTCTCCTCGTCTCGTTTCTCTTCCCCCGACCTCGCCCACCTTTGCCATCCTCGTCCGCCTTCGAGATACGGCCTGTTGAAGTGACAGCCCGTGTTTGATGTCCGTTAGCACACGGCCGCCCGTTCTTTTTTGTGTGCCTTGCTACTGTTGCTGTATACTGTAGCAACCGGTTTTGACCCCGCCGCTCGTCCCTCCAATTCATGGGCGGCCCGTCGCCTCGATCCATTGAACCATGGGAAATGCTTGCCAGGATCAAGTATGCGCCCTCACGATGCCCTTACTTCTATTTCCCACGAAGGCATGATTGTCTCGGCAAGTGGCTGGGTTTGCGACGACAACATACCACCCTAACCCCCTCCCTCAATCCTATCCAGACGCGCGAACCGTTGAACCACGACTCACGATCCGACTCAACCGCTGACAATTATGACAGACGTCGTAAACTCGGCCCGCGGACCGCCGATATCCTTATATACTTTTACTAACCATGGCAACCTCGCGATATCCATCGTCCGATCTACGACGCCAGATCGGGTCTCCAAGACCAAAGGGACGCGGTTCGTGACCCCGTCACATTACCAAGCATACACCGGATGTCCCCAAGATGGCTAATCTGGGATTGTTAGAGAATAAAGATACCCTCTGTCGAAATGTTTTGATATACGGCCATTGTCGATACGAGGATCAAGGCTGCGCTTTTAGTCACGACCAAAACAAGAATAACAACTCGAACCAAGAAATGTAGGTTACCATTATTGTCAATCTTTATGGCTTGTCCAAAACTCTTCCACGAATATGACTCTGAACGAGCATTGCCACCATTTGTATAATTGAGCTATGGTCATCACGACTTGTCGAAAATGGTTATGTCAAGGCTATTCCAGGGAAATATCGTTGCGATCAAGTGTCGAACGTTGGCAGGGGCATCACATGAAACCAAGTCTTGGATGCTATTTCCATTCCAAAGTTTAGGCCTTTTGCGTCAAAGTTGTCCGGGCAAGTTAAGGACAGGTGCTTATGCATCTAGCCGAAGGTTAAACTAAACTTAAGGTCATACCAACCTGCATTGCAGTTGCTCTAGAAGGCATAACCAAGTTCCCAATCAGTTGAGGTGCCCTCTATAACGACCACCGCGACGGAAGCCACCAACAAAGGCACCAAATACGACTTTCTTGAAGAGTTGATGGCGTCTGGCCTTTCGTCCCTCCAGAAGCTGGCTCATAACTCCCCTCATTGCATTTTCACTCAACCTGGCTCCTGATATCACATCGTGCGATTTCATTCGGATGCTGCTCGCCCCTGGTCAGTTATTATCGTTGCTAACAGCATCATGCTTAGGTCAAAAAAGTCTTTCAATGTTGATTCACCATCATTTACACCCTCCAGCCTTCAAGCTGGAGGCAAGAAACCAACGTTCTCATCACAAGCTGCGAGCGCACCCGCCTTTACTCCACGTGGGTTAGCTGGTATGAGGGTCCCTTAACGAACTTCCATGGCATACTTGGACTCTTCGACTGACACATCACAGCTAGTCCTGTTGTTTCCCAAGAAAACGATAATGCTCTATTTAATCCTGCCACTATCAGGGAATTCACACCTACATACGATATTAACACTGCGGTAAGGCAGTTAATTATGTTCTCAAGCTACCCAATGACTGACGTGTGCAGACCACCACGAATGGCACCTCGCAAGACGGCGCAGTCGCTTTTGACCCCTTTACTATACCCTCTGTGAATCCGGGCTTGACAACTCCTCAATTCAACCCATACGCCGATGATCATGGGGCTATGGGCGGCCATGGAACTGGGTATTTTCAAGCGCAAAACGCCTTTACCACGCCACTACAACCACTTCAACATCATCTCTATGCACCAGTCGGACCTTATCGAGATGACTTGATGCCCTATCATCGTCTAACTCACGACTTCTTCATTCCTGAAAAATTACGCGGAGACTTGCAAAAGAAAGCCGAGGCAGCCCTGCAGGTTATGCCCAACTCTCAACTACCTCAACTTGACAATTACCACTCCCTCGTGGCCCTCGACACTACCCATCGAAAGAATGCGAACATTTTTGGCTACCCTAGTTGGGTGTACAAAGCGACATCAACCAAGACAGGAAACATCTACTGCCTGAGGAGACTCGAGGGCTATCGACTGACAAATGAGCACGCTATCAGGCTAGTCAAAGAGTGGCGTCGGGTCGATAATGGAAGCGTGGTTTCGATCCTGGACGCTTTTACCACCCGGGCTTTTGGCGACAGTTCCCTGATATTTGTCCAAGATTATCACCCTCTGTCCAAGACCCTCGCTGAGGTTCACCTGTCGCCAAATCCACCCCAAGGAACTCGATTTCATACAAAATCACCTATCAGCGAGGCCGTGTTATGGGGCTACATCACGCAGATTGCTAATGCGCTCAAAGCTATTCATTCTCTCAACTTGGCGGCTAGATGCATTGACGCAAGCAAGATCATACTAACAGACAAGAACCGCGTACGGCTCAGTGCGTGTTCGATCCTAGACGTGGTACAGTTTGATGCCCGTCGACCGATTCAAGATTT
Source organism: Fusarium dimerum (assembly GCA_013623525.1). Lineage (NCBI taxonomy): Eukaryota > Fungi > Ascomycota > Sordariomycetes > Hypocreales > Nectriaceae > Fusarium > Fusarium dimerum. The sequence goes on along the minus strand of JABGLY010000324.1, from coordinate 3,869 downwards.
ACAGCAGGAGGATTTTGTTCAATTTGGCCAGCTACTGCTGTGCCTTACTACCAACACGTTGCCTGTCCACCTCACAAATTTCAAAATGTCCTTGGAACAAATGAGCAGGACGTATTCCGTGGAGTTGAAAGACACAGTGGTCTGGCTCCTCACTCCTCAACAACCACCAGCTCAAAAGGGTATTGACGAATTTGTACGAGGAATATCTGGGCGTATCACTGCCACTTTGGATCAGAACTTGCACGCCCTGGACGAAGCAAACTCGAATCTTTTCCGCGAAGTGGAGAACGGAAGAATTGCTCGCTTAATGATGAAGATGGCCACCGTCAATGAAAGACACGAATTCGATGGCGACAGGTCGTGGTCGGAGAATGGCGAGCGGTACATGCTCAAGCTGTTCCGAGACTATGTCTTCCACCAGGTGGATGCTAATGGCAACCCAGTGCTCGACATGGGTCACATGCTTCGTTGCTTGAATAAGTTGGATGCAGGCACAGACGAAAGGGTATGTTTGACAAGCCGAGATGAACAGACCAGCTTTCTTGTCAGCTATAAGGAGCTGAAGAAGCAACTTGGAAACGCATTTGGGGAGCTTGTCAAGGGTACCAAACAAGGGCGGAGTTTTTAGGAAACGAGAAACGAGAACAGATGTGATGACATACGCAAGGACAGGCACGAGCGCAGTACTGATTACCTAGAAGGGGGTTCGAGGAGAGGAAAAACCAGCAGAAAAGGTCGTCGAACAGTCCAGGAGCATCTCGGTTCTGGGTTCAAAGGCAACAATTGGCTATAAGCTTGGTTAAAGGAAATGGTATTCTGGATCACCAGATAACGAAAAGGTCATCCCATTAGAATGGCAACGACGTGAATAGCCTTGATTATGGCGAAAACAATATGTATCGGTCTCGTCGTGCTTTTGGGGGCTAGCAAGGCTTTGCTGTGTCTAGCGTTCAATTGGACACAAGGTTGGATGAATGAGATGAGGATGATGACCAGGACGATGAAGATGGAGGAAGGGTCAAAGAGGTGAAGATGTAGCGAAATTTAAAGTTTGAGTTGTTTATGACATGATGGTACTGTACCATATCCATCCTGATAAGCTACATGCTACGTGAGATCCCACCGACTGACATGAAGCGCAGCTCTAGCGTACAGACATAGTTGGCCGCACGATGAGGCGCATGAATGTTTCAAAACACCAGCGTTTTGGTGTTGATGACAAGAAAAAAAAAAGGGAGCTCTGCTCAGGCAGGCTCCAGGATTAACTGTGTCGTTTCCGGTGGGAAATGGGGATGGCGATATTCTCTCCCCCAGGTCGTTCTCTCTCTAATATAAATCTCGGGTTTCCAAGGTACAAGAAAAGATGAGCACAAAGAAGATTTTCATTAAATTGCGCTACCTTCAATCGTCATCGGCTTGGATAAAGGGGTTGGCGATCTCTTCGCTGCCATCGACTGGACTGACTAGGACAAGGAGGGTGCCCCGGACGACGACCAGGCCAAGGGAGCGGGTGGACTCGTTTCCTTCATCATCTACATAGGTGATGTTAGCTTTTGGGTGATGTACTTGATGAGGATGACGAAGAGTGAGTAGTTTGGCACAACATACCTCGGACTACCTCATTTACATCGTCGAGGACGAGGTTCATGAGAGCATCATAGCCCTTTAACGTTCCCTTGACTTGGATAGCAAGTTAGCAGTTGGCGGCTTCAATACTGGGGTGGCGCAAGGGAATGCTTGACAACCCGACGCGCGCTCACATACCTTCTCTTCCGCCATTGAACTTGACCATTATCTGCTTATCCATATATTTTCCTAGGTCGAGAATATTCTCCTTCTTGGGTTTCTCCCCGCGCTCTTGCTGGCCTCCAGCACCGCCACCTCGACCACCTCCTCGTCCGCCGCGGTGAGAACTTTGACCGCCTCGTCCGCCTCTATGTGATGGTCGTTCGGACATGGCGCATATATGCGTATGTATGTAGGCGTTGGTTGTGGGGGGCCGGTATTTCGACTTTTTTGGGTGATGATGGGGAATGTATGGAGGTTTGGAGGAGGTTGCTGAACTTCTGAGAGGTTTGGTGGGGTGGGTGGAGCTAGTACGTATATGGTTGGATGAAGGGAAGAGGTGTCATGGTTACTTCTTGTCTTGAAGTAGGTATGGACTATTAACGTTAAGGTAAGTTGGAAGACAACACGAATGATCAGTCACGATAATTGAGTTGGGAGATGATGATATCAGTAACTTCTGTCAATATTTAGCCTTCTCGTGAATACGTGTCCCTTCATGTTTTGGTTGTATATTTGTGATGTTGAGAATAATTCCGTGAATATACCATATCAATATTCTTTGAATATGTAAAGGTCTGTGCTTTGAACACCAAAGAAGGCAGACAAACCATGAGACGAGGAAAGGCGAGCATCGTGGTATATACTACTAGTGTTGTGGTACTGATAGTAGCTTGGTCGTTATGATCAAGGCCTCAAGCTCATGTATCCAGAGAATACAAATACAAACTTCTCCGCTAAATACGTATCGAAATTCCCGGTATTTTTTGAGCTGGCCACTAATTAAACATTTGGAAAGCTCATCATCACACCTCGTCTTGTCTCAATAAGAAGCTTACGGTGCGCCGAATCAAAAGATGACCCAGCAGACCACGTCAAGGATCCATGAGCTAGCTACCAGTGCTATCGCGGCTAATAGCTACCTAGCTGCATTACGGGCGCCGCCATCCTTCCACCCGCAGTCAAATGGGAGATGCAGCAATGCGATGCAGGTCAAGCACAGCCTCGTCCTCAGGTCGCACCACAATGGCAGAAAGGACAAAAAAGGGAAAATAGAAAGCAACCAGGGAGTTATTGGCAAGGATTCTCTTTTGCGGGTGAGGTTGGTGCGTATTTTTGTCTCCCCATCTATACTCTTCTGGTCACCGTCTGTGCAAAAGATCCAGATTAGCTGGATCTACAAAATTCACCTTTAATGAGAGGGATTTTCTGGTCTGTTATCAATTGCATAGAATAATAACGTGAGGATCAAACCCACGCGAAACAGCATGACCCATGATCGAAAAACCTGCAGATCGTTGTTTGGAGGCTGCTGTTCTCATCTGGAGGCCTCTAGATGGATACATAACTATGGGATACGAATATACAATGCTTAATCACTGTGAAATCATGTAACTTACAGGTATATCAATCAATGAACTGGGAGAATGTGGGGATGTCGGATCCGAAATAGGCAACTAACTGGCAATTGAAACAAGAAGAAAGGATGAGCATGATGGACAGACAGTATGACTGACTGATCTGTGATAGATATGCCAATGTGAATACAGTTAAAATTGTACCGTCAAATGTTCATGTTTCTCGGCTTATATTCCGGTGTTTGTATAGGTAGCTCTTTGTGTTAAGTTTCTGGCCGATGGTCTACAGTAGCAATCTCCCAAGGCTCACGTTCGTTCATGTGCAACTTTAGGCTTGGCATGGATTTGGATGAGGAAGAGGAGGATAGTAGGAGGTGTATATATATATATATATATATATATATATATATATATTTTTCTTCGTCTTCTTCTTTTCGCATTCTTCTTTCTCTTACTCCCGTATAGTTCGTACTATTTCTAGCTGTTTGACCGAGTTGTGTCTTGTATGAACATGACTTTCACCGCAGTATCGAAATACATTGGCACTTGTTCGCCGTGGTTAACATTTCTCTACACCGCACTCATGCAGTCCTTCTCATCTTCTCCTGCCCTGGCAGCCACTATTCTGCCCCAGAGAGCGGGAGCCGCCTCTGTCAGAGCAAGTGAAACCCTCTTGCACAGCACCCTTTCCCATCCAACCCTCCCCCCCACATCTTCCCCCTGTAC